>ML807430.1:341856-352472 GCA_009831015.1 Picea engelmannii
GGTCCTCCATCTTGAGCTTCCATAGCTCAAAGTTTTTACTGTTGAACTTCTCTATCTCGATTCTAGATGAGCTCGTCATTCCTCTTTCTTTACTCGAATCTCCACTGCAAAAGCTCCCACTAAACCCAGGTTTATCACAGACCTAAGATAAACTTGATCTATCAAGACCGAGCCAAACCCTCAACAACAAAGGCGTCCCTCTGAAGCCAAAAACGAGCTCTGATACCACATGTAAGTTTTAAACCTGCGAAGTAAAGCAATGCATATAGATTCTTAAGCAAGACATAAATTAATCAATGGCTCATACACAGAGATTTTATACCGGAAACCCTCAACCAGGAAAACCTTTCTTATATTCATTATATCAAATTTCACCATTCACCATACAATATATACAATGTTTTTAGGTATTCCCTAGATACCAAAACCCTAATCCCTTAATCCGGGATTAATTTACAAAACTGCTAAAAATAGCAAAAAACGCCCCAAAATTTTTTTTTAGGGCGTTGCCCCGAATGCTGCGCGTACCCAGGGGGGGCATACCTTTCCCCCCCTGGGACCCCCCTAGGAAAGTGCCTGCCGCACAAGACACAAAGAGAGCACTAGTGTGAGGGATCGTCAAACACAGTTGTCGAACCTAACACGCCCACACACACACATGCAAAGAATATAACACATACCCAACACACCCCTCCTAATAGAACTAGGGTCAACACACTATCCTTGACCATGTTGTGGTGTTGTTGTTGTTATGGGAGATTTATCATCGAATATCCATTTTGGGTGTCATTCCAAAATTTGCACTTTCCCACATATCATAGCAATGCAATTGAACCAATGTAAAAATAACAAAATGATGCTTCCGTGCATACCATTTTTCAATCGATTTCCACGACATCAACCACTTTAATATCACACTTATTTGGCTATCACATAGCCCATTCAACATGTATGTTAGTTTACAACACAAGATCACACATAACCATAAAAATATTGACATGTAATTTCCACGTTACTCATTGATTAACCATGTAAACAAGTTAGTTATTCATCATGTGCATGGTGTTAATTATATTAAAACATATCAGTCAAACCTCGTATATATGTACCAAAATATTTCATATAAAACTTACATGCTAGAATTAAATCACACAACATCCATCATTAATCACACAAATAGTAATTATTAGTGATATTCACATATATGTAGGTCCACATGTTCATATATTGAAGTTCCATGTTCTAACAATGTTCCATAGATAATAAGCAAGGAAATGCAATTATTTCACAATGTAGTTTAACTTCCTAGGTCAAAATGGGGCATTACAATTAGTAATGTTCTATTTGAGATTCAAGGGAGGAGGGAGAAGACATTGATTTGAGAGGATGGTAGGTTGTTGATCTACCACCACAATATAATATACAAAGCCATATGTTATAGGAAGAAATTTTTTATTGGCAATGGAACCAATGTTTTATTGTTTATGGAGTGATTCACACTAATACATTAGACAGACAAGGAAACCAACAATGTGCTACATATATTCATATCCTTACTAATCATGTCACGAACATAACCAACATAAATAACTAAATGAAATAATCTAACAATTCTCAATTAATAAAATATGTGTACCAAAGAAAAACAACAATCTTAATTAACCTAATATGTACTAGTTCACTAAGCAAAGAGATGATAAAGAGGATCATACAATACATAGATATGCATGGTTGTCAAACAGTTAATAGTGACAACAGTAAACAATATTTTCTCTTATAAATGTTTCTTGTATGCTAAGGTGACATGTGTGCACCTTCTCAATATGAGAATATATTCAATGAACTGAAGTTAGATTACAACATTAAACTACACAAGCTTAATTCAACTAAGAAGTTGTGAGTCGGGGGCATCTATTTTGTTAAATCACTTAGGGACTTGCACCTAGCCTCAATCAATTTTTCTTGCACTAGAAAAACCATGAGCATAAGAATAAGCACAAGTATATCTTTGAAGAGACTTGAATCCTGATGGGGCAATATCATCACTGTTCTTTCACTGGCCTAGCAAGCCACCCTTAAGAAAAGTACCTTGTTTTACAATACAATACAATACATTCAAATGTCAATGCATGCAACACAATACAAGCAAGTCACTAGTACATTAAAATAAAAATACTAGCTTGAAATAGGGGCATGGAAATTTTCTACCCACGTGTGTAAATTGGGTTCAACACAACTTTGGTTTCAGCTCCCTCTATTCAATTTAGTTCCTCACCTATGCAACCAAAAACATTTGAAATTTATATTTCCTTGGTTCTTTGACATATACAATGCAATATTTTTTGTTAGTTTTTTGAAACATAGTTTTATGACAATTCCTGATAAAATCCATGAAAATAGAAGAAAAAATACTACCATATAGTGTTATGCACCCTAATGGTTTGAGGATGAATCAACACTTAGTAGTCATATAGTATTATGTGTGGTTTTACATGGTGTTGTTTCAGGGTTTAGATCCCTTCCAAATGGGCTTTGAAAATTAATCACGGGCTTTGTATTGTTTTATGTCCCTATAATATATGATGATGTCATAGCCAACATAGTGTTTAAAAATATTTTATTTTATTTGTGCTTCAAACATTGATATTATATATATGAAATATTTTTCCTCTAATCAAGAGTATATATTAGACCCAAAGTATATATTAATCAAGAGTATATATTAGACCCAAATATAGTTTACTGTTTAAAAATATTATGTTTTTTTGGTGTTTCAGTCATTGATATGATATATAAGAAATCTCTTTCCTCTAATCCAGAGTATAGTTGAGACCCAAATATAGTTTAGGCTACCAAATATAGTTTAGACTACAATGTGATGTACTTTGCTAATGTCATGTATTTATTTTTTGGTGTTTTTTTATGTGTTTGAATCAGAATTATAATGTTCTATTTATTTCATGTGCAATTTTACATTATCTTAGTTACTGTACTTTCTATTAATTATGTTATTCATTTGTTTTAGTATGATTATGCATTGTGTTATTGATTAATGTAGGTTGTTATTTGTGATATTAATTAAGTGTTAACACACATTCAATTATTCTTTTTATCACTTTATGTTTTTTTTTTGGCACAAATATAACACAAGTAACAATCACTTTAATGCATGACATTTTTTTCCTTAGCATAATAAGATGACAAATTTGGTAATATTACAATGCCACTAAATGCCATGACATGGTTTTCCATGTGAGTAAGTGAGTTGTTTCTAAGGTTTTAGAATGCAACATTCATTCCACACCCTTTTATATAAAATCATTGTTGGACCTTTGTTGTTTTTTTAATAAGAACAATTAATTTTTGTATTAAAAAGGTGTTGTAGCCTTATTAGACGACATGATAATACCAAAAAAAATAAAATGGCCATAGAGTAATGTTCATAAAAATTCCAAAAACTTGTAGATTAACTATGATAAATATGATATTATCCTTCACAGAGGATGTCCAAATAATTGTACTAGTATAGAGCCTAAAAAGGACACCTAGAAAAAGACCAAGTTTGAAAAACATTAGAAATCTAGAGACTATTTAAATACATGCTTGCTGGAATCTTCCTCGTGTTCCATTGGAGAAGGTTTGGGGTCTTGTTTCATTCAATCCATATCCTCCTCTTTAGGCATCTCATAAACAATTTCCTCTTATGTGTTTTCCTTCACATCTGGACCTATGGACATTCTGTATATAGAAATTATTGATTATGGTTCCCTAGTTAGACTTGATACCTACTGATACAAAGCAATGCATTCAAATTCTAAATCTTGCATTTGCTTCTTTTGTTGGATCAAAGTTTCCATTAATATTTCCCTCCCATTATTATGATTTTCCTCCTAGGTGTGAATTTTCCCTGTATATGTAAATATGGATGCCATGTTATCCACAATAAGAGTCTCTTAATGTTGAACAATGCAACAAATATCAAAAATTTCACAAAGGGGGCATTGACCAAATTGATGGGTGGCTTTCCATACTATCCACTATCCAATGAAAAATTCCTAGAATATTCAAATTCCAAACATTTATGCTAAATTCCTATATTGGTACCAAGCACCACCCTTTCACCACCAAATTTTCACCAAAGGATGCACATAAATAGACTTTGATTAAGGAATTATCACTATGCTTCTTTTCAGTTGTTTTTAAAACTCAGAGACACCTCTAGGAAATTTCCAAGCCTGGACTAAGGAGCTTAAAGAGACATACCCAAGAAAGATTGAATTGAATACAAGCCCAGGCTATGGAGTGTGAATTTTGTTGATATTATGGTAGATGCGGGAGGTATTTACCTCCACGTGTAACCCTGAAGAGAATAGAATATTCTAGAAAGCAAGAAGAAACCCTAAAACATTGGACATAACCCTAGAAGACAAGTTGGCTAAAGGAAATATTTAATGTTAAGTGTTTAGCCTCCAGAATGAGAAGTCGGCCCAAACAGCTCAGGAAAAACAGTATAAATACAGGAAGCCAGATCTCATTTGGTACACATAGCTCGCAACTGCAGAAGTGAAGAAGTGCACACTGTAGAAACTGGGTAAGTGTGCAAGTCTCAGGAGTAGTTGCAGCAGCAACTACTGCAACCTGTATTCTTAGTTTAGGATTGGACTTTCTATTGGTTATGGTTTGGACTTTCAGCATTGTATGCTATCTCTGGAGAGAGAGGTAGGCTACATTGATTGGCTATTAGGCCTAGGGTTTGCTTCCAAAATCATTCTATGTCAAGGTTAAGGTGCTCGGGGGTGGCTTCGGCCTATGGTTGGGTGACAATATTGTTATATTGTCTATGGTTAAATGAGCACATTTATTACTTTCTAACAGGTTATGGGCCCACACTATCTTCAGACAGTCTAACCACTAGAAGATATATTGGGAGGATTTGCTTAGCTATAGTTGCAGTTGCAACCAATTTTTGTTGCAACAACGAAACCCTAACCCTCTTGTTGAGGCACCTTTAGTGAAGAGATTGACCTAATTTCTGGATATCCTAGTGCATCGTAACCCAGTGCACCTCCTAGTACTCTTAGAAAGCTAAGACTCCAAGTTTGAGTTTTGGGTCAAAGTCAAAGGTTGACCAAGTAAAAGCAGTCACGACTTACTCTATGAAGTCAGAAAACAAGTTAGAAGGGGCTTCTAACTTCATAGCATCGAATACGAGGATTGGTCTCATCCTTTCCAAGAATAAAGTGTTGGATATCGTGAAAAGAAAGATCGTGGAACCATAGTTCTAAGAAGGAAAAGAGAAGGAAACTTAGAACGTTGCAGTTATGGATAAGTTCAAAGACAATGACATCAATGCCATGAGTATCATAGTGGACTCTATAAAATACCACTTGATACCCTACATCTCCCATCTTGACTCATCTAAGAAGATGTACGATGCCCTAACAAACCTCTTCTCAGTCAAAAACATTGGACAAGTAATGAGTCTGAAAAATGAGCTATGTGACATGAAAATGAATGATGATGACAACATAACATCATACCTTGTGAGAATATCTCAGTTAAGAGATCAACTACAATCTATTGAAGAAATCATTTCAGAGAAGGAACTGGTAAATATAGTATCGAATGGTCTTCCCAAGACATGGGATGCATTTGCCGCAAGCATGAACACAAAAAAGGAGTATCCCCCATTTGAATAACTTTGGACTTGTTGTGCACAAGAAGAATCAAGGATTAACGCAAAAGAGAAATCCCAAAAGAAATACAATGATCAAAATTTCACAGCAAAGTTCAAGAATTTCATAAATAAGAAGAAGTTTGGCTCAAGGAAGAAACCAAATCAAGAAAAGGATATGTCAAAGATACAATGCTTCAACTGTCAAAAATATGGTCACTATAGGAACCACTATCCTGAGTTAAAGAAAAGGAAGGAAACAGACGAAGTAACAGTTGTCGAAGAAAGAGAACCCTCAAAGAAGGCCAAGCAAGATAAAACAAAATTCTTCTTCTAAGACAAGGTAACAATATTCTTCATAATTCTTGTACATACCATTTTTACATAGTTTATGTACATATCTTGCATATATATTTCTTATAAGATAAGATGTTAAAAAAGAAACAATACCTATGGAAGAATAACAGGATAAGGATTGCTATCACGATGACTACAAGTCAAGCAATACACATGAAAAGATGAAGTACATTGACAATCTTTGGTAACAATTCCCGTGGAAGCTATTACATAAGTAACAACTGCAAGATAAGCCGAAATCAGAATCAAACTTGAAGAGACCTAGAAGAAGTTAAAAACATAAAGAAGTCAGCAATCAAGAGGAAATGAGAAAAATATTGGTGACACGTTGCATAAGGCAATAAGGATGCAGACAAAAGTGTGGACTCTCTTAGATGGAGGGAGATGATTACATAATTCCAAAAGAAGAGTTTGCATTCATGCATGAAGCGAGGATTAGGAGGGAGCTAATCCTAAATAATATGATCCATTGAGGATTATGGAATATCTATCCATGTTCCCATTGATGGTAGCAGTCATGAAAAGAAGCATGCGTTCAGTTTGACTTTAGAAGAAGTCTTCTTCGAAAAGAAGCCTTAAAGTATTCTTGGTTGTCCATTCACATCCATGATCCTATGATGAAAGGAAGAAGTTGGAATCTTCAGGGCATGGAATCTATAGAAAACTCCATGGACCCTAGAGCTAAAGAGAAACATGAGGAAGAACATGAAGATTCTGAGAAGGAAAGAAAAGACAGAACAACCAGTCATTGTATCGAGAATCATAAGACTACCAGCTTGGTTTGAACCCACTAGAAGCAATCAAGCAGAAGAAATGGAAGTTGTGATGAAGAACAATGTATGAAAGACTTATTAATGGAAGCATTGCGATATTCAAAACTAGAGGTTCTCCCAGATGGAGGGAGAAGACTATGATGATAGCTTGTTCCAGTAACCAGACATACCTCTACCTAAGCCATTATATCTTCTGTAATATCCATGGGTTGGAGTTTATATCATATGAATGTAAGGATTGTTCTCCTCAACAGAGTAATTGAAAAAGAAGCGTATGTAGAGCAACCTCAATGTTTTCAGGTATACTAGAAAGAGACCCTTGTATGCAGATGGAATAAGATCTTGTATGGATTCAAACAACTTGGTGCAAAGCCTCTCATGCACAGCAGAAGCATGGTGAAAAATTTCTATAACAGGCATAATGTATCTAAATGGTGACTCAGAAGTTCAGAATGATGGATTTCTAATCCATGACAAACTCTCATGATGACAGAAGAAGTGCTACTTGGATATGTTTCAGTTTGAGCCTTTCCACGATGTCATGAGCCAACAGGAAACAAAAGTGTTGAATTCAACCATGATATATTGTAATGATCATAGCTATATGAAGCCTTTAGAGAAAATCATAGTGTTCCAGATAGACCGAAGTACATTGATATCAAGCATTACATTCTCCATGATGAAGTCCAGAAAAGAGAAGTGGTTCTCCAATATATCTCCACAGATGAGCAAATAGCAGATATTTTGGTAAAACCTCTATCCAAGATGAAAAACTTGCAAGCTGGGGCTCATGGAGACAACTTCCTTATTGAAAAAGGAAGAGATTAATCCCAGGTTGGGAGGGAGCACTGATGTGTTATTGATTCATGGACATTCATTTTTCAGTTTGAAAAATGGTCCAAGATGAGTAGTTCCTTTCCATCTTGGAAAGTGGTTTGGGATTTTTGTCGGACATGCATTTCCAGTTCGAAAAATGGTCCAGATCAGACAATCATTTTCGTAATGAAAGTGGTTCGATATATTGTTGATGTATCATAGAAAACAATTCCCCTTGTGGCTATTGTGGGGGAATGATCTAGGAAAATCATTCTTCTTGGCAATCACTCTGAGTAGTGGTGAAGTAGAATGGTTCGCCTCGCCGAGCAATCATTCTTTCGAAGTTCATAGTTGTGAGCAGTTTTAAAGAATGGTCCATTTTGGAGGTTGGTGCAGGACAGTCATTTCCATTAGGAAATGGTCTAGATAGTCATTCCCTAGGGCAGACTCATTCTCTCCAGGTTGCACTATGTTTAGTGCTGGAGGAATGGCCCAGTTAGGTGAATGGTCTAGGTTCAACAATCAGGGATAGGCATTCCCTAGGGCAGATTCATTCTATCCAGGTTACACTATGTTTAGTGCCAGAGGAATGGCCCAATTAGGTGAATGGTCCAGGCTCATAAATCAGGGACAATTATTCTTCCATGCTTGGGAAGAATATTCCAGATAACCCATGGTTGATGTTTTTACTGTATGAGGGCAAATGCTCTTCCAGATCTCACAGATGTGAGTGGAAGAATGGCCTAGATGACTCAGTTTATAGCATGATATTTTTTTTTTCTGTGTAGGTTGATATCAGATGATATGATTTCTATGGAGACTGTATGTCTCTGGAAAGTAGATGTATGCTACTATGGTCGATGTGTTCCACTGGTTGTGACTATGTGTCACTGATTAAGTAGTTGTGTGCTACTTGGTGTGGTAGTGTACCGCTGGATTGTAGTTGTGTACTACTATGGATAGACACAGTTGTGTTCTATTGAATGACATTCTTCTGATTTCCATGTAGACTATCAGTAGTGTTGAAAATGATTATCAGGTAGATGGATAGTCAGTGTGCTTGTGGACAGACATTCTCCAGGAGAAGAATGGTCCGGATAGAATAGATTGTTGGTGGACAAGTATTCTCTCTATGAAGAATGGTTCAGGTTGACAGTTTGTTGACATGTCATGGACTAGTATTTTCTAAGGCACAAATTGTGGCCCGATTAGGAAAATGGTTCAGGACCAATATTTTCTAAGGCATATAGGTTGAGACAGATCTCTATGGTACATATGACTCGATTAGAAAATAGTCCTAGATTGACATTCCTATAGGAATGGTCTCTGTAGTCCATAGCGTAGATTTTAGCATCTGTTGGGACAATCATTCTTCTAGGATGTATGTCCGGATTAGAAGAATGGTCCTTGTATCACTCTGTGGAGTAAGTGACTTATTCAACATCATGCCTACTTACTCAGATGGAGTATGGCTTCAAGAAATGATGTAGTTGATGCTATCAGATGATAGTGTTGATGGTGCTCACGATCTAATCATGAGATAGCTTGTATGGCTATGATGATGCTATTGATTGAATGGTATGTTTGTGCTCAATACCATTGCCTTCAATACCTCCCTAGCTAGGAGGGAGTGTTGATATTATGGTAGCTTCGAGAGGTATTTACCTCCATGTGTAACCCTGACGAGAATAGAATATTATGGGAAGCAAGAAGAAACCCTAAAGCATTGGACATAACCCTAGAAGACAAGTCAGCTAAAGGAAATATTTAATATTAAGTATTTAGCCTCCAGAATGAGAAGTAGGCCCAGAAAACTCATGAAAAACAGTATAAATACATGAAGCCAGATCTCACTTGGTACACACAACTCACAACTACAGAAGTGAAGAAGTGTGCACTGCAGAAACTGGGTAAGCACGCAAGTCTGAGGAGTAGTTGCAGCTGCAACTACTGCAACCTGTATTCTCGGTTTAGGCTTGAACTTTCTATTGGTTATGGTTTGGACTTTATGCCTTGTATGCTAGCTCTTGAGAGAGAGGTACGCTACATTGATAGACTATTAGGCCTAATGTTTGTTTCCAGAATCATTCTCTATCAAGGTTAAGGTGCTCAGGGGTGGCTTCGACCTATGGTTGGGTGACAATATTACTATATTGTCTATGGTTAAACGAGCACATCTATTACTTTCTAACAAATTTACCTCAATAGTTGATTAGAAATTCCTCCCAGAAGCCACCAGAACCAAGTCATGATAAATCTCCTCTAGGATATGCTCCTTTACATATTCTTCAAGGGTGAGAAAAGGCAAGCCAATCATCAAGACCTATAAACTCCATTATCCCACCATCACTTGGCGTCAAATTAAAGCCAAATTGATAGGTTTGATCCCTCGTTACACTTGAAGTGTGAGGTGGTACAATTATTATAATGAACCTCAACTTCCATCCTCCATTACTAAATTATATTTTCCACTTGGGTGGCATGTAAAACTTTGGATAGTCTATGAAATATTTGATTAAGGGATTGAGGAGATGGAAACCCCTCTTTTTTCCTTCAATGTTCCACATTCCAAGTAGGAAGCTACATTTGCCAAACAATCGACCTATTAATTCCTTTCTCTTGGGACATGAAAGAACTCTATTGGTGTAAATCAACTAACCTATTGTAGCATTCACAAATGAGCCTTGCTAAATTGTGTAAGTTTTAAACCTGCGAAGTAAAGCAATGCATATAGATTCTTAAGCAAGACATAAATTAATCAATGGCTCATACACATAGTACACAGAGATTTTATATCGGAAACCCTCAACCGGGAAAACATTTCTTATATTCATTATATCGAATTTCACCATTCACCATACAATATATACAATGTTTTAGGTATTCCGTAGATACCAAAACCCTAATCCCTTAATTCGGGATTAATGTACAAAACCGCTAAAAATAGCAAAATCCGCTAAAAATATCAAAAACCACCCAAAAAAAAAATTCGGGGC
>ML807430.1:365487-385252 GCA_009831015.1 Picea engelmannii
GCAGTGAAGGCTCATTGTTTCAGCAGGGAATTCAGAGTAGAGTTACGCTGCTCAGATGCTTCTAAGCCTAGTCTTGGATCACCAGTTCATCAGCTGTGTAGTACCGAGTTCTCTCACCATCCATTTCATTTCTGCCCTGTTCAATTTGTAAGGAAAGCATTCAGTTGAGGATTCCCGAAGGACCTTCCGCTGGAGGGAATAGGAACCATTATCCCTTTCTGCAGCGTGTGCTTTGGTTTTTTGTTAATAGATCAAGCCTTGAAACCACTGGGAACTCCCTTGTCTCACGTTTGAAGTTTTGTTTATGGTTGTAATGTTATTTGCTTTTCAGTTCTTAGGTAGATTTTATTTCGTTTGGTTTTCTATTCTCTGTTAACCCATTTTGATCCACAGCAAACCTGTTCTGCCTTGCTGAGCCCAACAGGGCATGCTAGTGCTCCCATTCTTGCTCACCCGGCGACGATTCGAGCACGAACATAGACACTAAATAATCACCAACTACTAGCTAACCTCAATAAATGTGAGTTTTATTATTTGTGTTGTATCCTTTTCATCACCTAAATGAGCAAAAGAAGGACACTTACAAGTCTAGTTGGGTTAGCTAGACATGATATAAATGAGTGCAAGAGTTAGAAACATCAATCACAATAAGAAAATAAACAACTAATCTAAAACAAGTAAATAAACTAAACTAATGCGCATAAGAGAAATAGAACAAAAGAAAGACCGATATTCATGCCACCAATGGATAGATTGTATTAGTGGGAAAACACCAAAGAGAAAGGGAGACTTATGGGTCCCCTCTTCCTCCAAGGGAGGGCTCTCGAATCCCCATTGATTGAGCTCTTCTTACAAATAACAAACTAAAATGGAATGGTGAAGAAATCCAAAGCTCATTCACTCAAGAGGTGATGTGACTAGCTCAATGAAATGATGCTTATATGCTCCAATGAAGAAAGAGGTTCCTTGTAGGATAATAGAGGCAACATAACAATACAAATAGATTCTTGAAAATATAGTGCACCCATGGCCTCTTTTTATAGCAAATCTTTGAGGCATTATCCAACCGGTCTTTAGTGTGAAGAAGGGGCCCTTTAAGGCACCTCTAGGTCTTTGACCATCCCCCTACTCGGATTCAACTCGGATTTGGGGGTCAAATCGAATTGGGAGCTGAACCAGAAGTGGGTGGGAGGTCGACCAGAATCATTAATGCATCGTTATGAAGTGTGCATGTCTTTTTTCATCCACAGTCGCGCATCGAGTGCATGTGCACTTTTCCGACGTTTTCGACTGGCGCACATGCACACACTTCCTTTGCATTATGAGTGCATGTTGATTTTATAACCAATTGTATAGTTCTTTTCCCTTTGGAAATGCATTTTTTGGGCCATGGATGAACTAATAGGTGTTTGGAGATGCTGGATTCTTGTAACCATTTTCGGACGAAATTTTAGTGATAACAGATGCCCCCTGATGTATGAGGTTAGGAGCATACGTATAACCGAAAATGCATCAATGTTTCTTCTACTAAGAGTACCTTTGTAAGAAAGAGTGTTGAGGGGAGTTGTAAGAGAGACCCAATGGAGGGAGAGGGGAACCTGTGAGACCCAAACCTTTCACAAGGTGTTTGAAAAATAAAACTGTGTACAAACGAGGCGGGCATGCCCCATGCTCATGTCATGTAACTCAAAAAATGTATAAGATAGTAACTGAAACTATGTGTTGGTGTAGATGACTACAGTGCCCGCCGAGGTGTGTTGATAATGGCAGAGGACAATTCTGATGGTGAACAAACTCTGAAAAGAGCTGATGACACCTATAAGAAGTGTCGAGGATTCAAAGGCATTGATGGCCCAACAATATTCATAGGTCATCGACAAATATAAACACAACTACAATAGTCGCAAAGTAAGACCCACCGCAATATGAGAAAGTGTTGGAGTCGAATGATATGGGGGTCAACAACAACAGAGAGAAATGATGGTTCTCCCTATGCCATCCGAGACTCCTCATTATAAAGGTAATGAGAGTCAAGATACTGTCGCCTTTTTGGAAATGGTGTTGATGTTGACAAAAAGGGAGATGCGACTTCAAGAAGCAAAGGGCTTCATGAAATTCACTGGATGAGATCAGGAACTGATGAGGTGCATGGGCGAAGGCAAGAGGCTATGAGACTCCAGACTTCCCTTGGTTGGGGATACATGTAAAGGATGAGTGGCATCAACCGTGAAATTGAATCTAGCGTCAAGGGGACGACTAGACTGGGGTTAAATTGCACCAGAGGCATGACAAAGTGGACAAACTTAGAGATTAGAGGTATGTGGATCATGGGATACTCGGGGTTTGTGGACAAGGTCAAGCAGAGTAGGAGGTAAGGAATGCCCCAACCAAGGGTGACATGGGTTGCGTTGCCGGAAAAGGAAGGCCGCTAAGGGCGACAACAAAGATGAGGTAAATGCGGGAAACAAAGGCTTTGTACAGTTACCAAATGAATAAAGAATAAGTGGATATAAGTGTGCAGATACATAAATGGGTGCCCCAGTATAAGATGGCTTGGCCGGTGAGAGTGCAAGTAGATTAATAAATAGGTGGAGGGTGGGGGGCCCATAGGTGGGTTTCTATATTAGGTAAATGAATGGAGGACAATCTGTAGATGGGAAAATTGATGGTGGATGAGATGGAGGGTTAATGATACTACAGAGGTGAAATCCAATGTGAACCATAAGGAGATGATCTGGGAGTTTGTTTGGGAAAGCTAGCGAAATGAGGAGAAGGAGCATGTGGCTGATTCTTGGGAATGCAAAGAATATTGGGACTCCTAGCCCTAGGGGATGAAAACAACATGAGTGTCAAATTTCAAAAGGGGACTAGGATTGGGACAACTCATGTAGGAGAGAGTGCTACCGATTGACAGTACTAAAATGCAGCAGAGGTTTGAGGACTACAGAGCCGGATGGGGGGACCCTAGAGGAAAATGTTGAAGGGTGTGACTGGGAGATGTAATTGATATTCAGAGGGAATGATTACATGCCAGTGTCGATGATATACCTGAAGGGGAAGCATTTTTGTGTGATGACCAAGTACCTGCACATATGAAAATTGAATACCCGACATGAACAATATCTTAAGATAAATAAGATATAACTGTTATTCAATAATTTGTGAATATAAGCAGGCATACCTGGGTAGGATGTGAGAAAAATGCGTCCCCCGGGGTCGAGGATGGATGGTGACCCAGGGGATGTGACTGTGTAGGGGGCGGGATCCTGATCCCATGGCTGAAGACGGATTGGAAAACGGACGACCAAAGCTCCTGTAATTGATCCTGGAATTTTGGAAAAGGGGACTATATAAAGTTGTAGGGCCCACAATGCCACCTCATTTGTACCTACTATTCTAGTGATTTTACGAGAGGTTTCAGAGGAGATTTGGAGATTCCAGGAGATCAAGCCAGTCGATTCAGGATCAGCAAGTGCCAGGTTAGTGGTCGTGTCCTCCTGCATAATAATTAGGATTTATTTTTTGGGCAGGGTCGTATGGATGGCTGTACAGAGGCACTTTGTGAGTGTGCCCCCCCCAGTGTGCGGGTGATGGAAGGATTTACGCGCATGACTGCATGGTTGTAAATGGGACATCCGTGCATGGGTGCGCTTGAAGGGGGAAAACATGCACACATTGGATAGTTCTTTGATTGTTCACTGATGTGTGCACAAGAGTATCTACTGTAGTTCCTGATCTCGATGTGGAGCCCTGATCTGTAGTGCTTCATTGTGCAAGGTGAGCAAATCGCATTCTATGTGACGAGGATGTGTATTTTTTTATTGGGCTCCCTTTTTGGGGAATCCCGCTACCTGTTGAGCCCGTGTTACCCGAGGATGGACAATTGGCTGACCTAGCCCAGACATATTGTTTTGGAGAGGACTTCATGTCGAGATCAGTGGTGAGGATTGGGGTGATGGATGCCCTTGTACATATTTTCATTCCAGCGATGATTGTGAGGGTTTATGGCTCTTTAACTACTCAGCGGATCAGTGGTGGTCAACTGAGGATCATGTAGAGGGCTCTGAGTGGTGAGCATGTTGCCTGGGGTTTCAAGCTACATGCCAAGATGGTGGGGCAACTCAACAGGTGTCGAGCTACTGACTTAGGGGAGTTCACCTTTGGGTTCTGTTATCGCACAATTTGTAGCTAGGAGAAAAGGCTATAAGATAAAAGGCCAAACTGGTGTAACATGAACCAATCCCACCCAATGTCACCACAATGGGATGGTTCTTTCTCTTTAGGGAGGTTAGGCCCAGGGGAGACGTCCCCGGTGACCTAGGGTTTTGAAGAGGCAAAAGGCTAATAGGACAAAGATAAGATTCCCCCCCTCACAAGTCACCACCAATCAGATATTCCCAGCTAAACAACTAATAATGAAGTAAAACCCCCAAAGAAATGTACCTGCCTGAAACAAAGCGACATCAAACTGATATGTGCAAGCTATTTTAATGGGTTAGTACTTCACAAGACTATCTGATAAATATATAAGCAATTATGGAAATGAATATTGACGAAGTCAATGTTTATCAATATAGCTATGAAAGTAATGTCACTTCACCAATAAATATTAGGACAATATGGCATTCAATGTAACCAATCAACACATCATCTAATAAATGCCTTAGATCACCATTGAATTGCTCAAAAGACCAAACGTTGCTGCACTAATGATGTAATAGCATAAGATGACAACAACAATCAGGGTTAGTAGTTAGCTCCTAGACTAGGGTTAGTAGTTAGGGTTTGTTTCAAAGAGTTTTGAGAGTTGTTTGTGATCAATTTGACTTCAGCGCAAGAGGTGTACTAGATTAGTTCCTTAAAGGGTAAAATGGAGTCAACTTAATAAAGGACACAAAAGATGAAGGAAGCAAGGGGAAAAAACGACTAGCTCATTAATGAAGCACAAAATCAAGACAAGAGGGTTTAATGAGGGAGAGTGTTTCTACAACAAGGCTCTTTCATCAAACCCTAAAAGAAAAATGGCCCTAGGTGTAGATAACCTAGGCCCATGATGTATTCTTCCTCTTGAATTCTAAATGGTACGGCTAGAAAAAGGGAGGAAGAAAAAGGAGTGTAGCTATGACTATGCTCTCTTTTTATTCTTCAATTTTGCTAGCCGTACCATTTAGAATTCAAGAGGTAGAAGACATCCCAGGCCTAGGTTATCTACACCTAGGGCCGTTTTTATTTTAGGGTTTGATGAAAGAGCCTTGCTGTAGCAACACTCTCCCTCATTAAACCCTCTTGTCTTGATTTTGTGCTTCATTAATGAGCTAGCCATTTTTGCCCCTTGCTTCCTTAAGCTTTTGTGTCCTTTACTAAGTTGAATCCATTTTACCCTTTAAGGCACTGATCTAGTAGATCTCTTGCGCTGAAGTGAAATTGATCACAAACAACTCTCAAAACTCTTTGAAACAAACCATAACTACTAACCCTAGTCTAGGAGCTAAATACTAACCCTAATTGTTGTCATCATCATATGCTATTACATCATTAGTACAACAATGTTTGGTCTTTTGATCAATTAAATGGTGATCTAAGGCATTTATTAGATGATGTGTTGATTGGTTACATTGAATGCCATATTGTCCTAATATTTATTGGTGAAGTGACATTACTTTCATAGCTATATTGATAAACATTGACTTCGTCAATATTCATTGCCATAATTGCTTATATATTTATCAGATAGTCTTGTGAAGTACTAACCCATTAAAATAGCTTGCACATATTAGTTTGTTGTTGCTTTGTTCCAGGCAAGTACATTTCTCTGGGTTTCACTTCATTATTGGCTGTTTGGTCGGGAACATCTTATTGGTGGTGACTTGTGAAGGGGGAAACTTACCTTTGTCTCATTAGCCTTTTGCCTCTTCAAAACCCCAGGTCACCGGGGACGTCTCCCCTGGGCCTAAAATCCCTAAAGAGAAAGAACCTTCCCATCGTGGTGACATTGGGTGGGATTGGTTCCTGTTACGCCAGTTTGACCCTCTCTCTTATAGCCTTTTACCTTTGCTACAAATTGCACGATAACATTTTGGTGCCATTGCCAGGGAACACCAAGTCAAATCTTCCTCAGACGACACTTTTTCGGGAAGCCTTGCCTTAGAGACTCTTTTCTTACAAGCTTACCTGGTGACTCCACTAGGGTGATTTCCCTATTTTCTTTGATAGTTTCAGATAAACTATCTGGAGACTCCACCGATGACGACCCATAGCGAGTGCCAGTATTCAAACCCCTCTACTATGGAAACTGTCACCCTTTCAAACCCTACCCCTCCAACTGACCCACACAAGTGGTCCCACACAAAAAATTTCAGTTGTTTTGACCTAAGTAACACCTAAGGTGGATTACATGACTTTCCTGAAGACACCAATTCCTGGTTACCACTCTTCTCAGGAAGAGGACTTTCCGGTAATTCACATTGGGCCCATTTTTGTGATAGCTTCAAATTTCATCAAACCAGTCAAGAACACCCGAATGTCTTCATGAGTCTTTTTGCAATCTCTCTTGTAGGGGATGCTAAGACTTGGATCAATGCTTGCTCGAAAGGAAGCATAAGGAATCCCCAAGAGCTGGAGAGGGATTTCAAAATAAGGTGGTGTAATGATGAACACATACAAGATTTTTTCTCCCAATACCTTGACATCCACAAAGGTTCCTGTGAAGGTGTTAGGGATTTCAGTGACAAGTTCAACCTTCTCCTCAAAAAGGTCTGGCCTAAACTAAACTCTGAAGAAGCTATTCTTGAACACTACTTGAACTCTTTAGAAGGGATTTTATAGTTCACCCTCAGGGACTGGTCACCCTAGACCTTGGAGGTATCACAAGATCTAGCATGTCATATTGAGAATAAATTTGAATTTGAGGATTACATCTGTCAAGTTAACCTGTCACACAATGATGATCTTTTGGATCCTGGTGATGAGTTTGTCACTGAAACTAGCCCCCCAGAAATCTTACAAGTTGAACTCACACCTCCTAGGAGGAAATGGATCTTTTCCCATACTCGTGAGTAGGATTCTCCTCCTCAGGAATTTCCTGTAGAAGTCAAACCTTCCCAGGACAAAGAGAAAAATATTGAGGTTTCTCCGCCACAATCCTTTGAGCTTGAAGAACTTCCTATCTTTATCCACCAGGTAGAAAACACTAGTCCAAAAAGAGGTAAGACCATGCCGATCCAGATTTTATGAGAATAATGAAATGAATACAGATTATTAATAGATTCTTAACACAAAATAACAGAGATACAGTAAAACTGGTTTTCTATTCAATAATGAAATAAGCTAAAACTATACAATGCAGCGGAAACAAGCTTGCTGGAATGGTGGCGACTTATCTCTGAGAAGAGATGTGACGACTGCGTTCATTCGCAAGAACATAATTACAATGAGGCTCAGAAGGAATTTTACCATAAACAAGAATTCCAAAAACCCTAGAAATCCAAAAACCTAACCCTAGGAGATGAAGCGCCAAAAGTCATGTGGGCCCCGTTTGGGTAAGTTAGTACATTAACTTCCCAGGGTCGTAACTTTTGCATACGATCTCCGTTTTAGGAATATGATAGCCCGTTGGAAAGGTATCATCGAGGATATTCATTTTTGGGCCTCAATCATGCCATAGAAAATAATTGAGAATATTGATTCCGAAAAACCTTCATTTAGGCCCTCAAAATGGCCTTGGAAGTGAAAACTGCTAAAAATAGTAAATTGCCAAAATTGCCAGAAAACTGTTTTTAGCCAGTTGGAAAAGATGGGTGGCCACTGATATCCATATAGATCAATCCTACCTCCTTAGGAAGAAATGGTATCCATTTCATTGAGTTCCCCCATCAGATGAGGAAATTTCTGCTGAATTTGGCCCCGGGTGAGCCACTTGCCTTGGTGCAGGAGCTGCCCTGCTTTGATGACTTGATAAAGCTGGATCCTTTGCTATTGAGTTCCCTTGATATATGTGTCCACAATATGATCATTGGATGCATGTTGGATGCATTCGGGGTTGAGCTCTATTGGTGTCAGTTGTTATGCTATGTCTGAGGTGTTCAATAATGGTGGGAAATAAGGGCGAAGGAGATCCATGTTGAACACTGGGTGCAAGCCAAGGAAAGGAGGAATGTTGAGCTCAAAATCATTATCCCCCATGGCCTTGGTGATGGTATATGACCCATAACGGAGTGGGAGAAGCTTCTGATGGGGTCATGTAAGGCATTCTTTCTGCAAGTGCAACCAAACTTTGTCTCCCACCTGAAACTTATGTGGCATCCAATGCTGATCATGGTGCTGTTTGTACTTGTCATTGAACTTCTGTAGGATATCTTGAACCTGTTGGTGGATGTGATGGATCTTCTCAATGAACCGGTTGGATTTGTCAACTTCAGTTGAAATAGGAGATGATTCGGTCGAGTTGACCGCAAGGGGAAGTGCAACATCTATGGGACTCAATGGTTGGAATCCCAACCCCACCTGAAAGGGGTTGTGGACGCTTGAGCTATGCAGGTCTCGGTTGTAACTATGTTGGACATAGGGAAGGCTCTCATCCCATGTGAGAGGGTGCTTTGAATTATACATGCGAAGGATATGCACAACCATTCGATTTACGACCTCGGTTTGGCCATCTGTCTAGGGGTGGAAGGTCGTGTATTTGGTTAGCTTGGTGTCCAGCAGTGATCAGAGGCTCGATTTGAATGTGTTGAGAAATCATCTGTCCCTATCTAAGACAATGGTTTTTGGGAGTCCAAAATGTACCCAGACCCGTTCAAAGAAGAGCTTGGCAGTGGCCTCTGCTGTGATGCTCTTCTTGTAGGCAACCAAAATCACCATCTTAGAAAAGCGGTCAACAACCACAAAAACACAGTCATTTCCCCGCTTGGTGGACGGGATGCCCGACATGTAGTCCATTGAGATGGATTCTCATGGCATATTAGGAGTAGGAAGAGGGGTGTATAGGCCCTGTTTCTTAGTGGTTGGTTTGGCAATAACGCAGGCAGTGCAGGACCTGACATACTTGTTGACCTCCTGTCGGAGTTTCGGCCAATATAAATGTTTCTGTAGCATCGCCACTGTCTTTTTGACGTCAAAGTGTCCTGCCAATCGACTGTAGTGGGCTTCCTAGATCATCTTCACTCGCTCGCTTGATGGAACACAAAGATGGCCCAAACGACACAACAACCCATCCTGAAGATAGAAATTATCGACAACTATGTTTGCACCCAAAATTTGGTAGGTGGTGGAGAAGTTCGAGTCTGTCTCATAGAGTTGGGGCTATCCATATGTCCACGGCTGCAAGAGTCTACCACCATGGTGAGTGCTACGAATGGTGGTCTACTAAGGCAATCCGCGATGCGATCGGTGCTTCCTGTTTTATACTTGATGTTGAGGTGGAATTACTGCAAGTATGTGGACCACTTTTGATGGCGGTCATTTTGCAATTTTCCTTGTGTCTGCATAAATTGCAGTGGCTTATGATCAATGTGGATGACTATCTCCTTCCCAAGAATGTAATGTCTCCACTGGCGGCAGGCTTGCACAATGGAGTACATTTATTTGTCATAAGTAGGGTACTTACGAACAACATTAGATAGTGTCTCACTATGATAGGCCATGGGGTGGCTGTGCTGAGTGAGAACAACTACCACAACATAGTCTAAAGAATCTGTCTCGATCTCAAATGGATGTTGTAGGTCAGGTTGTGAAAGTACTGGGGATGAGCACAAGCGTTGCTTCAATTCATAAAACACTTTTTGTTGGGACCGACCCCACGCAAATTTTTCCTTACTACCACCCCTGGTGATTTGGCTGAGGGCCCATGCAATATGGGAGAATCCCAACACAAACCTGTGGTAGAAATTGGTAAGGCCCAAGAAGCTCCGAAGCTCAATGAGTGTGGTTGGGACTGGCCAGTCACGGATGACTTGGATATTGGCTAGATCCACATGTAAAACATGTTTATCAATGATGTATCCTAGTTAATGGACCCTGTCCATGCCGAAGGATCATTTTTCCAAGTTGGCGTATAGCTTGTGCTACCACAGGGTGTGCAGAACCTGATGAATATACTGCAAGTGTTCAGACCAAGTCTTGTTGTAAATGAGAATGTCATCCAGATACACCACTACAAAATTATTGGTGAATGGTCGCAGGATATCATCCATCATCCTCATGAAAGTGGCCGGAGCATTTTTCAAACCAAAGGGCATGACCAACCATTCAAAAAGGCCCCGGAAGTGAAAACTGCTAAAAATAGTAAATTGCCAAAATTGCCAGAAAACTATTTTTAGCTAGTTGGAAAAGGTGGGTGGCCACCGATATCCATATGGATCAACGCCTTTCTACATCACTCTTCAATTCAATAAGTCCCTCCTCCATAACTGTGTTTTACACCCAAACGCTACAACCAACATTATGACGGAGAAAGTCATGCATCAATTGGGTTTGGGCCTTTCACAACCAAATACCAGAGGTGGTTTTTCAAAAGGGATCATTAAAGATATAGAAGTTTCCTTTGACTCCTTCCCTAGCCCCTCGTTCTTTATAGATGTAATTTTTGTAGATGCCTTGAACAGTTTGGGTATTTTCCTTCACAAATACCTCATAAAGTAATTAACGAGAAGTTTTTATGAACAAGAATTTAGGGCAACCATCCCTCACCCTGAAGGAGGATTCTTCACCCTCCACAGCGAACCCTTCGTGGGCACTCCGGTTGAAAACCATGATGAGTTAAGTGACCAACTCTTGTGCATTGATAGTGACATCAACAATTGGCTTGTCAAAGAGGGGAAGTTAGATATTGACACCATTGAAGAATTCGAGGGAATTTGGACTCTGGAATTTGATGGATCTCACTCAAGTTTTGGATCAGGTGCTGGAATTGTTTTGACAGCCCCTTTCGGCGAAGCCTTTTACTACTCGTATAGGCTAGTATACCATTGCACCAAAAACATTCCTACGTATGAAGCTCTCATCCTAGGCCTCAATTTAGCAATTTACAAAGGGGTTACACATCTAAAGGGAAAGGGAGATTTGGACCTCATAATATCACAAGTAATGATGAAATTTGCTACCAAAAATGAGATGTTGAAGAAATACCGAGACTTAGCTCAGTCCTTTTCAAAATCATTTAATATAGTGTCTCTTGAGGCCATTCCTCGAGAATATAACCACATGGCAGATGCTTTGGCCGTTTCTTCTTCCACCCTACAACCTTGTGAAGGACCACTTCGTGACCTGTGCAAAATGGAAGTCCTCTTTAGACCTTATATTCCCGATAACTTGGAGCATTGGCAAGTCTTTGAAGATGATGACCAGATCATTAAGTTTATGGAAAAAAACAAATAATTCACCAATTCACAAATTAACTTTATGGCTGACTCCATGAACTTGGAGGTTATAAACCTGCAAAACAACACCTTACCCAAAGGCTGTGTCCCCTTGGAAAGTCTCTTTGACAGGCATGATGTTTTCAAAGGAAGAAGACCCAATAAAAAGGCATATGAAGCTCTAGAATTCAACATTGGTACATGGATAGATCCAAGGATGGTCAAGATAGGGAAGGGCACCACTGAAAAAGAAAGGTCGGAAATACTAACACTCATCTGATAATTTAAAGATACCTTTTCCTGGAACTATGATGAGTTGAAAGCTTATAGAGGAGATGTCATCCAACACGCCATACCCTTGGTAGACGAAGCCAAACCTTTCTGGCAAAAGATAAGACATATTAATCTGAAACTAGCAAGCCAGATATAGAAAGAACTCCAGAAAATGGTTGATGCTGGTATCATAACTCCTATCATATATTATTCTTGGATGTCGAACTTGGTAGTTGTCCGAAAGAAGAATGGTGAAATACGCTTATGTGTTGATTTCTGCAACCTCAACCAGTCATCCTTAAAAGACAACTACCCTCTCCTGAATATGGAACATCTGCTTGAAAGGGTTACGGGGGCAGGGATGATGTCCATGTTGGATGTTTTTTCTGGATACAATCAAGTCCTTCTCAAAAGAGAAGACAAGCTTAAAATGACATTTACCACACCTTGGGGAACCTTCATGTACTTAAGAATGTCGTTTGGCCTTATGAACGCCGGTACTACCTTTCAGAGAGAAATGGACTTTGCCTTCAAGGATCTCATACATAAAATCATAGAGATCTACCAAGACGACCTCACTGTTGTATCAAAGGACATAAAGGACCACCTTTCACACCTCAGGATTGTTTTCGAACGATGTAGGAAGTATGGCATCTCTCTAAACCCCAAGAAATCCGTTATTGGAATTAACGAGGGAAAATTTTTGGGTCATGAGGCCTCGAAAGGGGGGGTTTCCATTGATCCAGAGAGGGTCCAATCAATAAGAGATGTCCGTCCCCCAGTCAACAAAAAATCCTTACAATCCTTTTTCGGGAAGATTAATTTCATTCGGAGATTTGTTCCAAACTTTGCCGAAAGGATAAAACCCATGAGTGCTTTGTTAAAAAAGGATGTTTATTTTAGGTGGGATAAAAAAGCCATCAAATCTTTCAAGGATATAAAATATTCCATCTCCCAAGCCCTTGTCTTGATCAACCCTGACTTCTCAAAGGACTTCATCATCTTCTCCTTTGGCTCCTAGGATACCATTGCAGGTGTTCTAATGCAAAAGGATGCCGATGAATATGAACACCCCGTAGCTTTTATGAGCAAGGTACTTAGAGATTCCGAATTGAATTACACAATTAGTGAGAAACAAGCGTATGCCTTGGTAAAATCCCTCAAACACTTTAGAAATCAGCTACAACAAAATTAAGGCTTATGTTCCTTACCCAGCAGTAAAGGATGTCTTATCACAGTAGGATTGCATGGGAACTAGGGGAAAGTGGGTGTCCAAAATCCAAGAATATGACTTGGAAATAAAGCCCACCAAAATAATAAAGGGACAAGGTTTGGCCCAAATGCTAACCAAAAGAAACCAAGAAGCCATACAAAATGGTGAGAGTGAACAGGTGAACGTGGTAGTCAGTGAACTAGAGCATGATGAGTGGTACTCTGATATTGTCTATTATCTAAAGAACTTATCATGTCCTGACCATTTAGTAGACTACAAAAGAAGGGCTTTAAGGCTGAGGGTGATGCAATAATGTTTAATCGAAGATGACCTTGGTTGGATAAATACCGATGGGATCATACTCAGATGTGTCAACAAATAAGAGGCAAAAAGATTGCTACAGGAATTACACTCTGGGTACTCTGGTGGACATTTTGCAGCCCACACTACTGCTCACAAAATCCTATGGGCTAGATATTATTGGCCGACACTTTTCTCTGACACCCACCAATACATCCAATCATGTCAACCTTGTCAATACTTCTTGGGTAAACCAAAACTCCCAGCACAACCCCTAAAACCTGTAGTAATAGAGGCACCTTTTCAGCAGTGGGGTTTGGATTTTGTTGGTGAGTTTAAGGATAACTTGAGTAATGGATACTGGTGGATATTAACAACCACAGACTATTTCACCAGATGGGGTGAATCCATTCCCACAAAGAAAGCCACCGAAGAAGTAGTCATGAAATTTTTGGAAGAACGAATCATAACTAGATTCGATATCCCTTCCAAAATCACTACAAACAATGCCAAAGATTTTAACTCACATGCCCTAGTAGAATTTTGCTTCAAATATGGAATTGTCTTATCCCATTCCTCCAATTACTATTCACAAGGGAATGGATTGGCAGAATCGAGCAATAAAAGACTTATGAATATTTTGAAAAAGGTCGTGGGGGAAAACAAGAAGTCTTGGGATAGAAAAATCAAATATGCAGTATGGGCAGATCAAATAACAGCGAAGACCTCCATAGGAAGGACCCCTTTTGAGTTGGTATATGGACTAGAGGCAAAACTCCCTATGAACCTCCGGATCCCCATCCTCCGTTTTGCCCAACATTATGCTACAGATGATGAAGCGATCTAAGGGTGAATCAACCAACTAATAGAGTTAGATGAGACTTGACGAAAATCCCTTGGTTAGATGGAAAGAAACCATGAGAAGATAAAAAATAATTTTGATCATAAAGCTAAAGGAATAAAATTCACTGAAGGAGATCTCGTACTTTTGTGGGATAAAATAAAGGAGAAACCTAGTATGCATAAGAAGTTTGACAGTTTATGGGCATGTCCTTATAAAATCATAAGTCATGCAGGTAAAAAAATTTTCAACCTGGGAACCATGGACTGAGAGGCCTTGAAGTTGCCGGTAAATGCTTTACACATCAAGCGTTACCACCCACCAACAACCTGAATTCACAGGTAAGTATAAGTAAATAGGCATTTTGCATTCATGTATTATACCATTTGCATTGCATGTTAGTTTGATTTCATATCACTTTTATTGATTGTTTCCTTTCAGTCTATATGTATGTGTATGCTGGGGTGGCATTACCACCCCAATTTTGTTACTGATACTTCTTTCAAGATCAAGTAGGTCTGCAAGTTATGCTAGATATATTGAGGTTCTCATGCACTCTACGATGAGAACATGTCCCCAATTTGGAGAAAGATGTTATCCCCACTTTTCAGGGATAGCTGGGAGATCATGTCTCAAGGCCCACAGGTCCTAGACATGGAGTATTGAGAGAAAGATTGACTTGAGCATGGCCCTGGAGGGCCCACCTTTTCTTCTTATTCTATCATCTTTATTTTGTCAGCAGCAACAACATCCATCACCATCAACATGGTCCTGTATCAGAAAGGGTTCTTTCTCCATGAGGTAATTGGTCTAGGTATCATGGTATGTGTCACTTTTAATCATTAAAACCTTTAAATATATGCATCTGATTCCTTTTATTTCTAAAAACTTCTTGGATATTACATTTTCCCACTTGACCATGTTTGGGGGGATTGACAGGGTGCCCTAACAAGCCTTTGTCCATAAGTTTTGGTTTTCCATTGGGGGGACTTCTGAAAATCCATCACCCGCTCCCATCATAGCACCACTATTTCATCTTATTTCCCACTCACTTGTCCCACTCCCCTGCTCCGGGCATTGGGTTGACCTATTTTCAGGATTGCACCTTATCTCGTGGGAAGAAGGAGCTAAAGGCCCAGGAGGTAAAAGAAAGATGGTAAAAGATAAAAGCCTAAGAATAAAACCTCGAGATGCTTCACCCAGGGATCCCCAAGAAAGAAATAAAGGGATTCTCAGCAAGAAATAAGAGGGACCCAGAAGAATAATAAAACAAGACCTAGTTAGAGGATAGGGGGTCTCATTAGGAGCTAGCTTATTAGGTCCATGGGTACCTAGCAGTATGAAATTTCCACCAGCTAGTTACCACACTAGGGCAGTGACTCTTGGTTGCATGGCCAAGGAAAAGGGGGTCTCATTATGAGACAACCTTCTCATTTCTACGAAAGTACTCGTGGGTAATGTTGTTAGCTCTAGTCAACATGCCAAGGCAGTGTCCCCTGGTTAGCTCTTGAACAAAAAAAGAAAAAAAGAAAAAAAGAATAAAAAAGGAAATAAAGGCAAGAATCGGTTTGGAAAGAATGCATCCATGACAGGTACAACTTACCTTCTACAAAGGCACCCACAGGTAACACTTTTTCATCCTTGGCCTTCACTGCACCCACATGTTTGGACATCCCTTGACCACATCACCCACTTACATGGCTTGGATGAGGTCTTTCCAGGAACTTTCCTTTTCCTATGGACACTAGCCTAATAGGATGCCTTGTCCTTTTCTCCAGACTTGCATTACAGGCTTGTGTAACATCTTTGATATGTTAACTGATGTATTATGGATTTTATGCATATGTTTAATAATATTAATGATGAGATGTGATTGACATTGCTATGATCCCTGTGATTGATGAGCCCATGGAGGGCGTAGCCTTTGATGTGCAGGACCATACTCGATGGAGATGTACCATTTGGACTGGTACACATGGGGAGATGATCAGTTTGGACCTCCATGGGGCTGAAGAGCCCACTGGATGGATGCTGAGACCCCACCAGGGGGCAGAGACAGGACAGAGGTTGATCAAGGGTTTTTCACCAGAGAAGAAGAGGATGTTCCACTAGAGGCACCCTGACACAGATTGACCTAGGGGGATTGACCCATTTTTCAGTGGGATGTTAGCTCTAGATGGCATAGGAAGTCACCAGGAGGTTTATGATGTCATCATGAGCATATTGGTAGATGGACAGGGCAGTTGGCACATGTGGCAACTTGGAGGAGCCCAATGAGGGATAACGTCTTGCTTTAGGAGGCTACATTTTCCCTAATAAAGGATAACGTAACCCTAGGAAGGGGTGACATCTTAAATTTTTTCTTGATTAGGGTTTTAGTCTAGAATTTAATGTAAAAAAAATATTATTTTGGTATTATGGCCTTGTCGGCCTTTTTATGACCTAAAACGTAAATTAGGTCATTGATACACTATATATTGAGGGTTTTCACTCTCATTTTTATCATCACTCATTCACTCCATAAGGAGGTCTGAAATTTGCGCCCTATCTTGGGTATTTGGATGATTTAGTGAGGCACACTTATTGAAGGAAGACATTTTTGGCATTTCATGGCGTTTCTCTTGAAGGCAGGTGTTACAACTAGGGTTTGCATGGTTATTTCTTGATGAATTGTAAGTATTTTTTCTGCAAAAATTCTTAAATGAATGATTGTATTTTTATTTTCTTGCATATGTTTATAATTTGTTGAATCAAAACCCTAGGTGACAAGCACACAAGTAGGTCTTTGTCTCTTGTCCCCTGATAGAGAAATTTTCAGCCATTGAAGAGGAAAAGAGAGCCTAGCCGTAGCTACACTCCCTTTTCTTCCTCCTTTATGATAGTCGTACCATTTGAAACTCAAGAAGAAGAAGACGTCCCAGGCCTAGGTTATCTACACTTAGGGCCATTTTTCTTCTAGGGTTTGATGAAAGAGCCTTGCTATAGCAACACTCTCCCTCATTGACTCTCTTGTCTTGATTTTGTGCTTCATTTTTTCAGCTAGCCGTTTTTCCAAATTGACCCAAGGAAGGAGGAGAGAGCACGAGGCCTTGCTATAGAAACACCAGAGTGAGCCTCTCTCCCCTAGGGTTTTTATTTTGAGGCTCTACCATTGCAACACTTCAGAACTCTTCCCTCTAGTCCTTAGCTATCCTCCTTCAACCCTTGCATCCTTCAATTTTGACTCCATTTTACCCTCTAAGGCACTGATCTAGAGTCCTCCAGCTTTGAAGTGAAACTTGATCACAACTACTTTCAAAACCTCGAGTCAAACCCTAACTACTAACCGTAGCTCTAGATAACCCTACTAACCCTAAATATTAATGTCATTCTTGGCTATTATATCATTGATGCAACAACGTTTTGTTTTATAAGCAATTGAATGGTGATTTGGACATTAAATGAAATAAAGTGTTGATTGTTTATATTAAATGCTACATCGTTCCAGTATTTATTGGTGAAGTGACATTATTTTCATTGCTATATTGATAAACATTGACTTCGTCAATATTTATTGCCATATTTCTTATGTATATATTATTCAGATAATCATCTATTTGCGTGAAGTACTAACCCATTGAAATATAGCTTGCATATATCAGTTTGTTGTTTCTTTGTTCCAGGCAGGTGTACTTCTTTGGGGTTTTACTTCATTATTGTCTTTTTAGCCGAGATTATCTATTTGGTGGTGACTTGTGAGGGGGAAAACTTGTCCTTGTCTTATTATCCTTTTTCCTCCTCAAAACCCCAGGTCATTGGGGACGTCTCCCTTGGTCCTCACCTCCCTAAATAGAAAGAACCTCCCCATCGTGGTGACATTGGGTGGGATAGGTTCCTTTTACGCCAGATTGGCCCTCAAAACCTCAAGCTTTAATACTTTCTACAAAATGTGTGATAAAAGGTCCATCTTAGTAGCTTGGTTTTTGGAGAGGGTGCCCATGTTGCGCCCTAGAGTTTTGTTGGATGCTCCGAGTGCGCGAGAACCATGATTGAGGTGGTGGGTGGCTATATTGGTTCGACATGGGGGTGGGGAGGGTGGCCATTAATTTATGTCCAAGCTTGCACGAGTGTGGCGTCAGATGCCACATATCATACTCTAGTTCCCATATAGTGGGGTGGATTTCGGGGAGGACCCAGAGATGGGGCTACCCCCTGGAGAGGTGTTCGACCGTAGAGGTATGTTGATGTATGTGATGTTTTGTTTTTAGATAGTATAGCATATGTTTTATGTATGGATGGATGCTAATTATATCATTTGGTTTTTGTGTGTGCAGATGTGGGACCTCGTAGACGAGAGATAGAGTTGGTTAGAGGGCCAACGCATTAAGGGCCTGTGAGGACACCACGGGGAGAGCCACAGGCATGTGAGAGATGGTGGTAGGAAGAGGTTGGTGTGAGGTCGGATGATGATGAGAGAGCATGCAAGAGACGTCAATTTGATGACCTTGGTGCAGGGCCTTCACATTCTCCTCCAGCCGGGGCCAGGGGAGAGTTCAAGGATTTTCTCCGTCGATTGGAGGCGGTACTACAGGGAGTGCCTGAGGGCATGTGGATGTGGATCCAGGATGAGGGAGTCTTTGTTGGGTATGTGCTATATTCTTTGCATGAGTAGTAGTGTCTGAGCATATGCACCGGGTGCGCAGGGGGGTTAGAGGGGGGGCGGAGCCCCCCGTGCGGGGGTCTGGGGGCAGTGCCCCAGGAATTTTTTTTTTTGCCTTGGGAAATGTGACAACTACCTCGAGAAATGTGTCATGTATTTAGGTGGTTTTTTTGGCACATGGTTTTTGCAGATGGTTTTCTATTTCCAGTTAAGGAATTAGGGTTTTGGACTAATCCAGGTCATTGGGTTAGGGTTTTGGATGCCGCTGACTCCTATATGTATATTGTATTGTAAACAATGTAACACAATGTATGAATATAATATATGCTGGTTTTCCCGGTTTGGGTTTCCAGGGGAAAAATCTCTTTGTAATGTTTGCATTTTCCATTGTATATTTTCTATTCTTTTCTGAATATCTATTTACAGTAGACATTGTACAAGGTTAGAATTTACATTTGGTATCAGAGATTTATTGGCTTCAGGGGGATGCCTTTGTCATCAAGGGTTTGGCTCGGGACTGTGATAAGCCTTGTTACAGTGGGAGATCTGCGGTATTTGTTTTTAGGTGAAAAGAAATGGCAAGCAATTCGAAGATGGAGATCGAGAAGTTTAATGGGAAAATCTTTGAGCTGTGGAAGCTCAAGATGGAAGATCTTTTGGTGGACAAAGATCAGTGGATCGCGGTAGATTTAGGTACTGCACCTATAGGAACTTCTACAGATGACTGGAAAAAGACGGATCGGAAGGCAAATAGCACAATTCGACCGTGTCTCTCTGATTCAGTATTACTGAATGTGTCAGAGGAAGCTACAACCAAGGATTTATGGGAAAAGTTGGGGAAGTTGTATCAGTCTAAGTCCTTGGTAAATAAACTATTCCTGAGAAAGAAGCTGTATAACTTTAGGATGAGAGATGGAGACTCAGTGGCAGGTCATTTGAACGCCTTCAATACTGTGGTAAGTTAGTTAGTATCTGTTGATATTAAAATTTCAGATGAAGATGAATGTATCAGTTTGTTGTGTTCTTTACCAGACTCATGGGATAGTCTGGTTGTGGCCATAGGTAGTAATACAACTTCTTTGAAGTTTGAAGAAGTGGTCTCGTCCTTGTTGTCGGAGGAGATGAGATGAAAGAATATGGAAGGA
>ML807430.1:385302-402339 GCA_009831015.1 Picea engelmannii
TTCTTCTACAGAAGAAAAGACCTCCAAGGAAGAAGGAGGGGATGTGTACTTGGCCTCTTCAAGCACACATGTAGATTATGAGGCATGGTTGATTGACTCAGGTGCATATTTTCATATGACTCCCCACAGGGAGTGGTTCTGCAAATATGAAAAGTATGATGGAGGTAATGTTTTCTTACGTAATGATTCGACAACCAGAATCATAGGAAGAGGAAGGGTCAAGTTGAGACTCATAGATGGAAGGATTAGAACACTGCCTGGTGTTCTACACATCCTAGGTATGGCTAGAAATTTTATTTCTGTAAGAAAAATGGAAGACGCAGGGGTAAAAACAATTTTTGAAAAGGGAACTTGCAGGATGGTTCGAGGAGCAATGGTGTTGATGAAGGGAGTTCGGTTTGGAACTCTGTATAAGATGCTAGGAAGCACTATTAGTGATGGGTGTAATAGTTCCATTGTTCCTGATATTGGAGTTGAAGAAGAAATAACTCCTACAGTCTCTAGAGAAAAGGTTATGCTGTGGCATCAAAGACTGGGGCATATCGGAGAGAAGGGTCTTCGGCTACTACACGGTAAAGGTATGGTTGAAGGAATGTCTAACTACTCTCTGGATTTTGATTTCTATGAACATTGTCTATATGGGAAGAAGAATCGGGTCAAGTTCCCCTCTGGTGCAATGAGGGCAGAAGGAATTTTACAACTAGTTCATAGTGATGTTTTTGGACCTGTGTCGGTCCCATCATTGGGAATATCTGTGTACTATGTCTCATTTATAGATGAATTCTCAAGGAAAAGTTGGATATATTTCCTCAGAAAGAAATATAAAGTCTTTGAAAAGTTTAAAGAGTTTAAGGCTCTTGTTGAGAATCAAACAGAGAAAAGAATTAAGGTGCTGAGAACAGATAATGGTGGAGAGTTCTGTGGGAATGAATTTGAAGAATTTTGTAAGAAGTGTGGTATAGCAAGGAAAAAGACTACTCCATATACACCTCAGTAGAATGGAGTTGTAGAAAGGATGAACAAGACGCTGATGGAAAAAGCAAGGTGCATGCTCAATGGTGTCAGGTTAGGGAAAGAATTCTGGGCAGAGGCAGTGGGTACTGCATGTTATCTGGTCAACAGATCACCCTCATCAGCATTGGGTGACAAGACTCCACAAGAGGTATGGACTGGTGAGGAACCTTCTCTCACACATATTAAGGTATTTGGCTGTGATGCATATGTTCATGTTCCAAAGGAAAACATGAGTAAGCTAGATAAGAAGGCTGAAAAATGTATCTTTATTGGATATAAAGATGGTCTCAAAGGTTATATGCTTTGGAACCCAGAAACTAAGAAGGTAGTGTATAGATAAGATGTGGTATTTATATAAATGAAGGATGTTATTAAACAGGAATTCCTACCAAGTAAGGAAGAACCAGAGAAGATAGAGTTTGATATAAAGGATGATGAAGCAGACTCTACAGAAGAACATGAATCAGAAGAAGAAGATCCTCATATTCCAGTATTGAGGAGATCGGATTGAGAAAGAAGGATACCGGAAAGGTATAGTCCATCTGATTTCCGTTCAATTTTTGCTTTGTCTATTACTAATGATGATCCTAGAACTGCCAAGGAGGCAGTGGATTCAGAGGATGGAAATCTCTGGAAAAGGGCCATGGAAGAAGAAATGGCTTATTTGGATAAGAATGAGGCTTGGGATCTAGTAGAGTTGCCAACTGGAAGAAACCCCATTGGCAACAAATGGGTATTTAAAAAGAAGCTGAATCTAGAAGGAAAAGTGGAGAAATACAAAGCTCGGTTAGTAGCAAAGGGTTATTCCCAGGTTGAGGGAATTGATTTTGGTGAGATTTTTTCTCCTATTGCCAAGTTAACCTCTATAAGATTTCTGTTATATGTTGCTGCTTCATTTGATTTTGAAGTAGAACATATGGATGTAAAGACAACATTCTTGCATGGGGATCTAGAAGAAGACATCTTTATGAAGCAACTAGAAGGTTATGTTGTGAAAGGAAAGAAGGAGCTGGTATGCAAGCTGAAAAAGTCCTTGTATGGTTTAAAACAATCACCAAGGATGTGGTATCAAAAATTTGATACTTATATGCTGGGATTTGGCTTTACAAGAAGCAAAGAGGATCACTGCGTGTATTCTAAATTAATTGGTGATCATTTGATTTATTTGGTCTTGTATGTGGATGACATGTTACTGATAGGAAACAACAAGGAGATTATCCAGGATGTGAAAACTCAGTTGTCCTCTAAATTCGACATGAAGGATCTTGGTGCTTCAAATTTCATTTTGGTCATGGAAATTAAAAGAGATCGAAAAAGGAGGAAACTTTGGTTAAATCAAAGAAAATATGTCGAGACAATATTGCAAAGGTTTAATATGCAGGAATGTAAACCGGTCAAGGTTCCTATCCCTGTTGGTGTAAAGTTATGTGCGGATCAGTGTCCCAAGACACATGAAGAAGAAGAGGACATGTCTCATGTTCCATATGCGAGTGCAGTTGGCAGTTTGATGTATGTAATGGTCTGTACTAGATTGGACATTGCACATGCAGTGGGAGTTTTGAGCAGGTATAAGTCAAAACTAGGGAAGGAGCATTGGACAACAGTAAAAAGGGTTTTCAGGTATTTGCGTGGCACTGCTAGCTATGGATTGTGCTACGAAGGAAGACCAATATTGGACAGAGTGGTCGATATAACTGGCTTTGTGGATGCAGACTGGGCTGGAGATTTGGTTCGTAGGAGATCTACAAGTGGGTATGTGTTTAACCTGTTTAGAGGAGCAATAAGTTGGATGAGCAAAAGACAGGCTGTAGTGGCACTTTCAACTACAGAATCTGAATACATGGAATCCACTCATGCAAGTAAGGAATCAGTATGGTTACAAAGATTGTGTTTAGGTATTAGGTTGGTACAACGAGCTGTAAGGATAGAGTGTGACAATTAGAGTGCAATTTTTCTAGCGAAGAACCCTGCTTATCACTTTGATGTTCAATATCACTTTGTGAGAGACATGATTGAAGAAAAGAAAGTATCACTGATTAAGGTGGACACTTTGAAGAATGTTGCAGACTCATTAACAAAATTTGTGAGCACTAAGAAGTTCTCTTGGTGTAGAGGATCCATGGGCATTGTTGCCCTGGATTTTTGACTATGTAACCCTATAACCCCCTGTGTGCAAAGAAAACAACAAGTGGGAGAATGTTGGGTATGTGTTATATTCTTTGCACAAATAGTAGTGTTTGAGCGTATGTGCAGGGGGGTTAGAGGGGGGCGGAGCCCCATGGAATTTTTTTTTCTGCCTTGGGAAATATGTCATGTATTTAGGTGGTTTTTTAGGCACATGGTTTTTGTCGATGGTTTTCTATTTCTGGTTAAGGAATTAGGGTTTTGGACTAATCCAGGTCATTCAGTTAGGGTTTTGGATGCCACTGGCTCCTATATGTATATTGTATTGTAAAAAATGTAACACAATGTATGAATATAATATATGCTGGTTTTCCCGGTTTGGGTTTCCAGGGGAAAAATATCTGTGTAATGTTTGCATTTTCCATTGTATCTTTTCTATTCTTTTCTAAATATCTGTTTATAGTAGACATTGTACAAGGTTAGAATTTACAGTCTTGGAGCAGTGTGTGGGCCTTTCGACGGAGTTGAGGACCCTGATCCGTAGAGAAATTGTAGCGGGGGCGGCTATGACTGGGCGACTGCCCCCAGGACCTGAGGGACGCCTAGCTGGTGGGGCACCTCCTCTAGAGAGAGGAACAGGTGGTGGAGCCCTAGAGGTGCCATGAGTGTCTCTAGTATATGTATTGTTGTATTTATAGACGCTTGTGAGACCATTTTGTATAGGGTGATGTGACATCGATTTTTTACTTATAGGGGTGAGGTGGTTCACCCGCCTATGGATGTTGGGCATGTTGTACTATTTTTTGTAAACATTGATGGCATATTGATTGATATATATATACATTTTGGATCTATATGATGTTCACATGTGATGATGATTTTTGATGTATTTTATGGTGTCTAATTTATATGTTGTGATAGACTCTTAATGATTTATGTATGTGTAATGGTATCTTGATGTGATAAATGCCAATACAACACCAGGTTAGCCATATTATCTACTATTTGATTGAATTTTCATGGAATATGTGTAAATGTGATTGAATCAAAATGTCGAGATAAAAGTCTAACTTGCAGGTATTTGCGGAAGAGGCAAGGATCACAGACATGATACACATTGTTGAGCTGAAGGACCACAAGCTGGGAATCGAGTAAGATGCTAAGGTGATGAATATGGTGGTGACTGGCTTTAGCAAGGAGGCCAATGACGGCTGTTTTTTCGGCTTGGTTGTTGGTGGCTGAGCCCAAACATATGTCATTGGAACGAAGCAGTTCATGTGAGGGGGTATAGAGGGCCCAAGTGGTCGAGGCGAGATTCTGTGTCCATCGGCTAGCTTCGTCGGCATAACCGATGTGGTAGGCCAATGGAGGAGGCATCTGTCAATAACAAAATTGATAGATTAGACGTAAGACAAGGAGGGGAAGGAAGAAGACTAAAAACTCTACGAAATGTGTACAAAAAAGGAAAAGCCCAGTGTAGAAGGGCTACGCTCAGGCGTAAAATTTCTTTAAGTACAACCCGTTGACGGGTTCTTTGAGAGGGTGGCCTTCAGGAGAGGCCATGATGTATGCGCCTTTAGTGAGGCAATGTTGGATGATGTAAGGTCCATGCCATAATGATTCAAATTTTCCCTGGCCAAGGGTATCGTGAGCGATATCGTAAGCAAGGACGAGGTTGCCTTCGTTGAATGAGCGAAGGTTGACATGTCGATCGAAGGTGGCCTTCGATCATTTTTTGGCTGCTTCGTTGTTCTATAATGAAGACTGATGGTCTTCATCCAGTGATTCTAAGTTCAGCAAACGCTGCTCCATTGGAGTAGTGTCGAGTAATAGCTCAATAGCGGTGCGTAAGGTGGGAATTTATCACTTGATGGGGAGAGTGGCTTCGACCCCATGGACAAGATGAAATGGTGTAAATCTAGTGGCAGTTTTAACTTCTATGAGATAAGTCCACAGTGTGGAAAACAACATATGATGCCAATTGGTTTTATGTTTGTTAACCGTGCGCTGCAACATGGTTTTGAGGACCTTGTTGACTGTCTCTACCTATCCATTGGACTGAGGCTAGTATGGGGAGGTGAACTCATGGGAGCATCCTAAACTGGAGGAGATTTCGATGAAAATATCATTCTCGAAGTGTTTCTCGTGATCGGAGACTAACTGTAGTGGGACTCCAAAGTGGTAGATGACATGATTAAAGAAAAAATGTGTTACGGTGTCAACAATGTTGTTGAAGGTGGGCATAGCTTCCGCCGACTTGGTAAAGTAATATACTGCCATGATAATGTACTTGTTTCCATTGCTGGATGGAGGGTTACAAGTCATGAAGTCAATGCCCCATTTGAAAAAGGGGTTGGCGGCGATGACTGGGTGTAAAAGAGCGGGTGGTACTCGGGCTTTGTGGGTATAAAGCTGGCATTTGTCACAGCGTTTCATGGTGTGGATATAGTCGTGAAATAATGTGGACCAGAAGTAGCCTACTCAAATGATTTTCTAGGTGGTGGACATCCTTGAGAGGTGGTTGTTACACATTATTTTGGTCACTCTAATGATGAATTTACAAGCATGTAATCAGGCCCTCAAAATCATCTTTTGCCTTAGAAAAGTGACTGCTTTCCTCCCTTGCAAGAATAATTTTTAGAAAGATGTCTCAGACTACCCACAGTGTACAGTGTGGAAATCCATGATTTCCACGGGCTTCTCTATAGCTGGCCTGTGGGATTTCCGCAGGCTTCTATATAGGCAGGGTGCAATGGCGTTTGAAATCCAAAAGAGGAAAGAGGTTCAAGAAGTTTCTAGAAGGGGAATCTTCTGGAATGTGAGGTGGCATCCGTATGGTTACGATCCTACTGACTTATCTTATCTGGTGGGATCATCCTCATCCCTTTAACCACTTCAGCTTCTCCTATATAATAATGGGCTTCTCATGGAAAAGGTTAAGCACAGTTAAGCAAAGTTGAGCAAAGATTGCTGGAAGAATAGGCTGGAGATTGTGTGAAGAATATTATTTCAGTTGATGCTTGAGGTCTGCATTCAATCATCAAGATTTTGAAGATCATCTTCATGCAAATCTTGGAACAAGTATATGTGTGTGATGGAACGAAGGACCACTAAAAGGGAACTTGTGACATCAAGGAATTTTGGTTGTATCTTCCACTTTTATTCAATATAATATAGTGGCATGTTTATTTCCAGTAAAACCATTCTCATTTTATTACATGACTCCTTGATCACATGTTTAAGTTTTTCATTGAATCTATTATAGTTGCTTTCACTTTGGTTGGTTTGTGTGATTGCAGATCTGGTTTCACAAGAGAACCAGAGTGAAGCAGGAACAACAAAGATATAAGGAAGCGATCTCAAAGATAGGTCATTAATTCCTTATTTGACACTTATATCAATGATTGTAACTTAGGGAAAGCGTCATGTCTTGTCCTGTTTTGTTCTAGATCCAGGTGGATCTAGAGAGATTAGTTTATGTCCACATTTACCGATTTATCCTATAAAAAAATTGGCGACTCCGCTAGGGATGGGATTTGATTGTGGTTTGTTGTTGGCCATTTTTTTTGCCTACTATTTTTTTTATCTAAATTCAATCTCTGAGTTTGTGGGAGATCCATTCAGACTCTCTGAGTTTGAAAGTTCACTGAGATTTTTTACCTTTTTCTCAGAATTTCTTGATTTTAAGATGTGTCCGCACTGCACTCGATACCTAGCCTGTGGAAACCTTTGATTTCTGCACCCTATCTATTTTCTTCAGTGCGTAATTTCCACATCCTGTCTGTTTCTGGCTTGCGAAAACTCTAGATTTCCGCACTATAATGTGCTATTAGCATGCGACGACGTCTGTGAAATTTTTGAGTGGGGTTTTGGCCTATGATGATGCCTAGTTTTTTCTTTAGTCAACTGGGGGGAATTTTTTTAGCCATTATTTGACTATTTTCTCATGCTTAACACGCTACTGATTGGTTTTCAGAGATCGAACACCATTCTTAGTCATTTTCCAGTTTTCATTTTTTATTTTTAACAACAAGGGTATAATATTTGAGCTTGTATCTGAGTGCTTGTTTGATTAAAAGTCTTGGATTGGATTTGAAGTTTTGGATTGATTACATATTCTGGATTGCTTGATGATTGAGAGGTTATTTCTTCATTTGCATTTGTGGAAATAATTTCTCGTCATTTTTTACTTTTATCTTCATTGAAAGTTTGATTTGGGTGCTTGTTGAAGGTATAAATTTTCTTGGATTACTTGTCATTTCTCTGTCATGCCCTTGGTTTGGTCTTAGAAAGGAATAATTTGAAGTTATACATTATTTTGAATAATCATACATACGAAAATTTATTGCATTTAAGAGAAGAGAACATTGAAGAACTTCATTGTTTATTGGTTGTTTGAAATTGTGTTCATTTAAAGAAAAAGAAAGTATATTTCGTAGCTTACATCATTCCGGAAACACCTTCTCCTTGCTGTAGATAGAATTCATTGAATGAAAATTTGCATCATTCATTTATATTTGCATATTGTTGGGTCAAGGTCTTACACAACATCGGTTTCATTCCCATCTCCCTCTTGAGTAACAACAACCTTTAAAAATATTGCGAAAATCTAAAACCTAATTAGTAATTTTTTCTAGGGCTCTTTTACACCAACATTAGCTAGGCTAGAGATTTGGGATAGGCGGTGAGACACACTCTCCAAAGTACAAAACAAGAAATATCATCTTGTGATAGGGAGTGTTAAATTCCATTTGCAACATTTTGTTCTGGGAATCCCTTCTCACACAAGGGTCAAACCTCAGGCCGCATTGAGATTGGCATAGTTACTCACCCTGCTTTGTTGATCTCGGTGTATATATTGCGTGTATTATGGGGGTCGCTTGAAGGTATACCCACAATGATGAGTGGAATCCTCTCAAGTTGATTTTGAGCTAGATACCCTGCCCTTTCACATGGATCAGACTATCGACTATCTCCCCATGCATCATTGTTGTTTTTGGTAACCTTAGTTTCCTATATTCTTCGGGTCTTACACGAGGTGAATGTGGAGGGGAAAGTATTCATGGTACCTGGAATCAACATTGGCCAGACTCACTCGAGCTCCTTGGAGGGTATATCCATGATTATGTGTGGGAGCTTGCACCAGGGTGTAAGTCCATTAAGCAGGTCGTCAACGTAACTTTTCCACCCTAGCCTAGCTCCTTCTTGTCTTGAATTCACAACGTTGGATTTCATCACCAACTAGTGACTTCAAAATAAGAAGGTTTTGTTTGCTTGGTTTTGATTCCTAGATTCTACTAGCGAGTGTTGTTTGTTTACATAGTTGGCCATAGATTTTTTTCGTAAAATTTTTGGTTCGGCCAACATTGACCCTCCACGTCGTTCATGTAGGATGCAAGGACTACCTTCGAAAGATACGAAAGTTTCTCAACCCTTTCTTTCTAATCCACCAGAGGACTCTCCTCAATAGAGTGAGATCCAGGACCGCATACCTTCACAAGGGGAAATAACTGACTCTTTAGAAATATTTTGAATCGTTTCTGATTCTTTGGATGCTTTCCGCTTACCTCCTGGATACGAGAAACATATTCTCTGAATAAAATTGTCCAGAGAAATTGTTGTTGACACTTATGGAATACCAACCAGAATCCTTGCTAGCCTTGAAAACGAGGATCCTTTTTGGACCACTGACATATCTCGAACTCTGACTTCTAGGTGGAAACCTCTCAAATTAGAGGTAGAAGCTGATATACCTGTCGTTTCTAAACCACCCAAGACATACACTACATTTACAATACCTTTAGATCACTTTAACAGTACAACTTGTTATTTCTTCGCTGGTTCAAAGACACTGTCAGCTAGTCCTAGCTCAACTATCCCTCTTTAGTAGGCCCATTCCACACTCACTACGATTATTCCCACCAAGAATACGGTGTCTAGCCAATCTCCTATTAGCACGCCACTTTTGTCTAGACAAATCCTGTCACTCCCTCTTGGGTATAATTCTTTGAATGCTTCTATCCCCATTCCTACCCAAGTTCCATTCGAAGCTTCTAGAGTCTTTACTCCTCCTGGGTATAATTCTACTTCCGGTTCCATTCCGACACAATCCCAGTTCCTCTCCAGAGGGTCTTATCCACCTTTTATAGGAGGGTTCAAACCTAGTGGCTCTACCACCTTTGGAAGTTCTACTCCATTATTCACTTTTGGTTACCAGATTCCTATTGGGGGGCAATATAACGCAGGGGGTAAAACTCAATTTGGAGGTCAAACCCAAATTGGGGAATCATCCCCACCTGGAGGACAACCCTTGCTCGGAGGATATAATCCACAATATGAACAAAACATCCCCGGATCACTAGCCCAATATTGGAATCTTCTTATTCAAGGAAATCCACAATCATCTAGGGGGAAACAACCTCCCGTTATCTCTTTTATACCCCCTAGTTCGGGTGAGTCATACCTTGGTTCTTCCAATACCATTTGGGGTTTGAATGTTCAACCTAGTGCCCCTCCCCAAGGGAACATCCCAAATCAGTACAACCCTATGGGATACATGCCTCCACACACACGTCCAAATCTGTTAGGGCCTTCGCCTCACATGCAAAGAGCTTATGGTCCTACTAGTATACCGATGAGACTCCCTCCCCAAAGTCACCAATATCCTCCTATGAATAGACAATTACCCTTTTTAGTCACTTTGGATCTACCTGATTTGTCTAGAATCTTGAATGATCCTATCCTACATTCTCCCCACTGGCCCGTTATACCAGCCAAATTACCGTCCGACATTCCAAAATTTGATGGTAAACCGGGAGAGGATCCAAACAACCATGTCATGAATTTCCACCTTTGGTGTTCATCCAACTCTTTTATGGATGATTCCATTCGGTTACGACTCTTCCAATGAACTCTCACAGGTTCAGCTATAAAGTGGTATATAGAACTACCACGAGGTTTCTTCACTGAATTTAATACCCTAGACATGGCTTTCCTTACACACTACCAATTACCAAACCGTTATGAAACAAGAACCGAGATCCTGAGTTCCTTCAAGAAAACTAAGGCCACTCACATCTCTGATCACATTCATGAGTGGAGACGAAGACGACGTTTGATCAAACTCGATCTTCCCAATAAGTTATTGGTAGAGTGGTTCACGAAATCATTTGTGAATGAGATCTCTTGTGATATTTCCATGGGTGGAGTTGTCACCAAACAACAGGCTATCAGTCACGCTCAGTACCTTGACCTCCTTTATTCACAAACGGGTACTCTTTACGACTTACTCCCTGATGCACCTCGCCCTTCTACTACCGCTACCTCGACTACCCCTGCTGCTTCTCATGTGGATGATGGTGTGATTGGCACTTTCCATGCTCAACCTAAAACTACACAAGCCTCTCCCACCAATCCCAAGTCTTTTCTTCTAATGTTCAAAATTCTCCTTCTCCTACTCCTCCCACCGACAAAACCTCTGAGGTTAACTCTGTTCAATCTACCCCTTCCTGAAAGAATAAATTGAAAAAAGGGAAGGGTAAGAATAAGGAGGATACAAATAACCCGTGGTCTGAGAAATCCAAAACTCAACCTGCTGATGATAAGGACAAGTGAAAACCCCGATACCCTTTCCTTATCTGTGGTGACGATCACTATACGAAAGATTGTCCAAGACGGGCCGAGGTTACTAAGTTCCTCCAAGGGACTATGAAACCTCCCACACCTGCCATTTTGTCTCAACCTTTCCCTTCTCAACAACAGGCCCAATTGGTCATCCATGACCAATCCTCTCCCTCCACTACTTCTTATGTACTCATGTGTACTGGTGATTCTCGAAAGAATGACGTTACAGTTACCACTCGGGCCAAAGATTACTCTTCCTTAAAGGAGAAGGTTGACGATATACCACCTTCATTGGTTAAAAAACCTCCCTCAAATTCACCTCCCAATGGTCCTCTTCATCTTGAATGACTGAGTCTCGATACAGTTTTTCACCCTCCCCCAAAGGGTGTTGTTCGAAAGTCCGCCTTCAACCCTCATGCACGTGCTGCTCAGAACTATAGTATTGTAGAAGATCTGGCACAAGCACCTTATGAGATGTCGGATCTCGAAGTCCTTAAAAGTTTCCCTACTCAACGGAAGGCACTGCTAAAGGCTATCGATGGAATTGATTCTACAGATACAAATTTGATAATTTTTTACCTCGAAGATCACATTTTGAGACTCCCCCCTCAACAAGCTTTCCGAATACAAGTTGTTGTCTCCGACAAGAACATCTGTAGGACTATTATTGATGAGGGTGCCTCCACGTGTGTAATGTTTATTTCCTGTTGGAAATCCATCGACTCTCCTCCTCTTACTGAATCACATAACACGCTTAAAGCCTTCAATGGCTCTGAATTTAAGCCCTATGATATACTTCCTTCGTTGTCTATTATTTTGGAAGGAAAATCAGTTAATGTTGAAGTTGAGGTCTTTGATGCACCTCTCGATTATAAACTCTTACTTGGTCATAGCTATATTGATGCGATGCATGCCATTGTGTCTACCCTTTTTCTTGTTATACGTTTTCCACATCAGGGAAAGGTCATTACTATCGACCAACTATCCTTTTTCAACTCTGACACCCATACTAGCAACATACCTTTTATCTTGAAGACACTACCTAGGTATGAGAACGTCGGTGTGGGCCTACTTAAAGATTTGACTCTGATGGGTACATTCTCGATCCCACCTCCCGATTTTCCACCTCCTTTGGTTGCCTCAATCAATATGATTTCCACCTCCATTAACAACACTCACACATATTCCAACCCGTGGGTAATACCCGAACCTAGTGATTATCCTCACTACAGAAACCAAATGCCTTTAAGTCCAGTTGAATCCGCCTATCAAGCCATTCAATCGACAACCCCTTCTACCCTCTCTCTCGGTGATTCGTCTCCTGAATTGTTCCACGTTATTTTTCTCACGGACGAGATGATTATGTCAGTTATGTCGATGGAAGACACCCCTTGGGATGATGGACATCATCGTTCCATTCTCTTCCTTGAACAACACACCATCGAGAGTTACCAATGGATCTCGACTCCGTCGACTGTTGCTGTCATTTCCTCTATTCATGAGTTGTCACACGACGTGTTATATGAAGGGAACTTAAGTAATATTTCTCCAACCATCCCCCTTGACATATCCATTAATCCTGGAGTTGTTGAAAATGTTCACATTGGAACTTCGTTCTCCACTGATGAGGTTGTCGCATATAAATCACTTTTCCAAGAGTTTCTTGACATCTTCGCTTGGAGCTATGAAGAAATGTCAGGTATCGACCCTGATATTTTTGTATACAAAATTAAGACGTACCCAGGCACTAGACCCTTCCGACAGAGACTTCGTTCGATCCACCCCTGTAAATCAGTTGCCATCAAGCTTGAAGTCGAAAAACTTCTTAAAGATGGATTTATTTATCTTGTGGCTTTAACTGATTGGGTATCCAATCTCGTTTTGGTTAACAAGAAACAAGGTACGATTCGTGTCTGCATCGATTATAGGGATATCAATCAAGCTTGTCCTAAGGACAACTTTCCCACCCCCTTTGTTGACCAGATCATCGACGATTGTGCCAGGAGTGAAATCTTCTCTTTAATGGATGGTTTCTCTAGCTATAATCAAATCAACATCTTGCCTACAGATCAACACAAAACCGCTTTTATTTGTCCTTGGGGAACCTTTGCCTACCAAAAACTACCCTTCGGTTTAAAGAACGCTGGTGTGACTTTTCAATGTGCCATGTCTTATTATTTTCATGATATCAAACACATTTTACAACCATATCTAGATGACCTACCGACACATTCCATGCATCGTAGTGACCACCCGGCACACCTCCGAGCCATTTTCCTTCGTTGCCAGTTCTATCGTATACACTTAAACCCACACAATTGTGTTTTTTGTGTGGAGTCCGGCTGAATTCTAGGTTTTATCGTTTCATTCCAGGGGATCAGGGTCAATCCTTTGAAGGCCGAGGATATCCTCAATCTCCCTCCTCCTTCATTTCGCTAGCTTCAAAGTTTGCAAGGGAAGAATTTTTTTTTACGTCGTTTCATCCCAAACTATGCTCAATTAACGCTCAGATTTACTCGACTGCTAAATAAAGGTTCTAAGTTCGTATGGGATTCCACTTCCAACAAAGCTTTCGAAGCTTTGAAACTAACTTTAAGCCGTACCCCATTACTTTTCCCACCTGATTATAGTCGAGATTACTTCCTTTATCTCACTGCTTCAAACTCTACCATCGCCATGGTTCTAGTCCATGAAGATGATTCACACGATGAACATGTCATCTATTATTTGAGTCGGAGTCTCACGACCACCGAAACCAAATATTTACATGTTAAAAAATTGGCCCTAGCAGCTATTCAAGCTGTCCAACGTTTCCATCACTACATCATATTACGCAAGATCACTATAATTTCCGATTGAAACCCCATGCAACACATTCTTACATGCCAATTTCTAGGGGGAAAATACTTTAAATGGATAGTGATTCTCCAAGATTTTGACTTAGAATTCGAACGCGCTAAGTCTAAGAAATCTTTGGTGTTTTCTGAACTGATGTGTGACCTTCCCTGCACTGAGACAAAAAACGTAGCAGAAGATTCTTTACCCGATGAATCTCTTTTTCTGATCAATTCCGATGACCTTTGGTATGGATATACCATTATATATCTCTAGACTCAAACTTTCCACCCCGATCTATCTCGCGCTGACTGTCGTCGCATACGATATCAAGCTCGTCAATATATCATCCTCGGTGACACTCTCTATTGCTGCGGGGTTGACTCCGTTTTTCGACGATGTATCACCTATGATGAGGATGAGAAAGCATTGAATGACTGCCATTCTGAAGCATGTGGTGGTCACATGTATGGGTATGCTACTACCTAAAAGATCTTACGCGCAGGGTATTTTTGGCCTTCTTTATTTAAGGATTGTATTACTACCGTCCAAAAATGCCATTCTTGCAAAATGTACAATAATAAAATAAGATCACATCCCGCTCCCTTACACCTTGTAGTTTCTGTCGGACCTTTCACAAAATGGGGTATCGATTTCATGACATGTAACCCTCACTCAGCCGGGGGGCATGGATACATTATCGTAGGCATGGATTATTTCATGAAATGGGCCGAGGCGATGCCTACATTCGACAATACTGGGAAAACTGCATCCCTTTTCATATTTAATCATATTATTGCTCGATTCTGGATCCCACAAGCTATCATTACTAATCACGGTAGCCGTTTTCAAAAATTTATGATGTCTGAACTTACCGACAAGTTGGGTCTTCAACATGAAAACTCAACCCCCTACTATCCATATGCCAACGACCAAGTTGAAGCAATAAATAAAATCCTTATCACTATGCTTCATCGAATAATAGGAATCCATAAGACCAGTTGGCACACGATATTGTTTTCAGCATAATGGGCCTATCAGACATCCGTGAAGTCTGCTACAGGATTTACCCCTTTTCAACTAGTCTACGACATTCAAGTCATTCTCTCGATTGAATGTGAAATACCATCTTTGAAGCTAGACGTTGAACTTCTCCCAAACACCTTTGCCAAAGAAGAATGTCTATTGTATCTTATGCAATTAGATGAGACCTATCGTGATGCCACCCTAGTTATTGAAACCCAAAAGAAACACGTAAAATCCCAATATGACAAGCATGCCAAACCACATGTTTTCTTTGAGGGAGATCTAGTTCTCCTCTATGAACAAGATCGTGATCTACTAGGAGCCAGAAAATTCGAATCTATGTGGCGAGGTCCATATATCATCAAACGAGTGTTAGAGAAGGGAGCTTACGAGTTAGTAGATTATGATGGCATACCTTTGAGTGAACCCAGAAATGGGATTTACTTGAAGAAGTACTATGCTTAGACTGTCTCTGCATGAGTGCTTGTACTTTTACTGTACCATACTCTTGTGTGTTACTTTTGTATGCTTTTCGTCATTTGGTTTCCACCCCCAACTGCTTACCTTGCATTGTGCTTGGTTTCCAGATGTCGGTGTCCTCACTACCCTATATTGGATTCATTGATGGTGCTAGCTGTAGTACTTAGAACTTAGCTTCTACTGCTTGGGCAATCTATGCACCTACCAATGAACTTATCAGTCTACAAGGTATTTTCCTCAGTTGTGCAACCAATAATATCGCAGAATATAACACATTCATCGAATAATTGACCGATTCTATTTCGCTTGGGATTCGTCACTTCGTTGTACGACTTGATTTGTAGCTAGTAGTGATCTAGTTAAATAATGTCTATACTATCCGAAGTCCTACTTTGTTACGGGTATATCTACAAATTTGCCTCTTGGAATGCTATTTTTATTATATTGAATATCAACACATTCCTAGATGTCTAAATACATTAACTGATGCTCTATCTAATTATGTGTTAGACAAACATTTGAGACATTTATAAATCCAATCACACATTACACATTGTATATAGAAGTAGAGTAAGCCGGTAGAAGCCTCATGTATATATATAATCGTAAAATGTTTTACAAAAATGTTTTCCATCCAAGGACCAAAATATCAAAATATGAAGCCCATGGATTCTACAAAATAGCATCATGGATGCTTCCCACGGTAGCATGCTACTGCCCGTGCCACCCTACAAAGTAACTGACTAAGTGAGTCAGACATGCCTACAGTATGGCATTGATAACGCCTTGGGATCTGTTAGCACTTGGTAAATTTCCTAGAGGTTGAAAAAGAAGAAATATACAAAGGTAACCTTAACCAACCGCTTTTAAAGCTGGGATCTAGCCCTTCCAGCTTCAGAGAGGGATCTCTCTATGTGATTTAGCTTTGTTTGTTAATTTAGATTTTAGGCTAGGTAAAGGCACTAGTTCTATTTTGTTGTAAAAGGGTTTTGAATTGGTTGGGACTGTTGACACATCCGTTGGGCTATGGGGTCTGTATCTAATGAAATCTGAGATGCAACCAAAAACGCTGAAGAGAACCTTCACAAGGCGAGATAACACATTCACTAGATCTTTAATAATTTAAATGATGATCAGAAGAAAAGATGAGGGAAACAACTTCAACTAACAAGCACTTAAGAATCTCTTAATTGAAGATATTTAGTAGATGAACATTAAAATCTTTAGAATCGGAAACAGGGTATCAAAGATAAATCCTGCAACATAACGCTATTCGTAAAGATTAGTTATCGAAAGACAAGATGATTACAGAGCAAGAAAACATTTAACTGAGAGAATCACGTCACCAGTGAACATGCGCAGGAATCCTGTAAAGTGCCCCTTCTTTATTAATGGTAGATCTCTTCAAAAATAGTACAGTTTGATAGCAACATGGTGTGCGAATCAACAACCCTCAATACATTGAAAAATGAAGTATTTATAAGTCAAAATACAAACGTTCCTGTTATAACTGATCAGGACGTGCTCATCCTATTTTTAGCATAACTAACTTAACTAATCAAAACTGTTTTGATGACTCGACGCAACTGTATGCTGAACTTCTGGGTAGGCCGTTGGCGAGGTACCTTCGCAACCTCTTCTGACTGGACAGGTGACTGGATCGTGACAGCTCATCTGCTAATCTAGCAGATCGCACAGCTCCTCCCATCTGATATGACCTGGCACTGTGATTTTAAGCAATTGCCTGTACACTTCATCCATATCTGTGTACTTAGAAAATGTGGGTTTGATAACGAATATGTGCTTAATTTCATGTTGGATATCAATATCCAACTGCAGGGCCTCTATGAATGCTTTTCCCGTGACACTCCCTTGTACCCCTGCAAACTTGGAACTAGACGCTTCAGTCAACTTCTTCTTATAATCAGGGAGTGT
>ML807431.1:18163-28416 GCA_009831015.1 Picea engelmannii
TCTTTGACCTTTTGGGGCTTCAAGCCTTCATATGGGGGTCCTCCAACTTCATAAGGCCATAACTCTCAAACCGTGAGGAGTTATGTGACATTCCACATACCACCGAAAATGGCATGTCAAGCACTATCCATCTAGGATAGTTTTACCAACAACTTCATTGATATTCATCTTATTATTCCACATACAAGCATGGGTCCTCCAACCATTCTTCTAAGATAACTCATTCCATAAAGCATCTTCCTGTGAGGGCTTTCACCATAAGGGGACCACTTTGGAGTTCATCCATTTGTGCACCTTATCAACCATGATAAGACACTAATGATTCATCTTTGCATCGATTGGTTTCCACTTGGACATATATCATTCTCATCAGGGGCATCATATCAATCAATTACTTGACATGAATCAATGACATCAATCAAACTAGACCATTTACATATGATCCAACAATCTCCCAAATAATCAAACCATTGGCATCAATGAAAAACCATTGGCATCAATGATAAACCATTGGAATCAATGACAATATGATCCAACACAATGCACACAAGCTGTTGATCTGCCCCGATCACAATCGTGACCATTGATACTTGATTTCTTTCCATTGCCTCTATTTTAGAACTCCTTCTGGCCAATTTAAATTATTCTTCCATATTTAACAACCCTTCAGATATGTTCCAAATCATTTCGCGCCTCTGCTAAAATTTAAAGCTGATTTTTTCTGAACTTATTAGGAAAATGAATATATATATATATATATATATATCACCCTCCTACCCATAAGAGAAAATATATATTTCTCATGGTTTACATCTTCAACAATAATTGGCTCAAAAAGAGTGGAATGTGTCACAAGCGATATTTGAGCCTGGGTGTGTTACACATTATTTTGGTCACTCTGATGATGACTTTACAAGCATGTAATCAGGCCCTCAAATTCATCTTTTGCCTGAGAAAAGTGACTGCTTTCCTCCCCTGCAAGACTACTTTTTAGAAGGACGCCGTAGGCTACCCATAGTGTACAGTGCATAAATCCATGATTTCCATAGGCTTCTCTATAGCTGGCTTGTGGGATTTCCGTAGGCTGCTATATAGGCAGGGTGCGACGACATTTGAAAGCCAAATGAGGAAAGAGGTTCAAGAAGTTTCTAGAAGGGAAATCTTCTGGAATGTGAGGTGGCGTCCGTATAGTTACGATCCTACTAACTTCTCTGATCTGGTGGGATCATCCTCATCCCTTTAACCACTTCAACTTATCCTATATAATAATGGGCTTCTCATGGAAAAGGTTAAGCACAATTAAGCAAAGTTGAGCAAAGGATTGCTTGAAGAATAGGCTGGAGATTGTGTGAAGAATATTATTTCGATTGATACTTGAGGTCTACATTTTCCCATCAAGCTTTTTAAGATCATCTTCATGCAAATCTCGGAACAAGTATATGTGTGTGTTGGAATGAAGGAMCACTAAAAGGGAACTTGCGACATCARGGAATTTCGGTTGTATCTTCCACTTTTATTCAATATAATACAGTGGCATGTTTCTTTCCCATAAAATTATTCTCATTTTATTACATGACTCCTTGATCACATGTTTAAGTTTTCATTGAATCTATCATAGTTTCTTTCACTTTCGTTGGTTTGTGTCATTGCAGATCTGGTTTCACAAGAGCGGTGGAGCGAAGCGGGAACAACAAATATAAGGAAGCGATCTCAAAGGTAAGTCATCAATTTCTTCTTTAACACTTAGATCAATGATTGTAACTTAGGGAAAGTGTCATGTCCTATCCTATTTTGTTCTAGATCCAGGTGGATCTAGGGAGATTAGTTTATGTCCGCATTTACTGATTTATCCTATAACAAAATTGGCGACTCCATTGGGGATATGACTTGATTGTGGTTTTTTGTTGGCCATTTGTTTTTGCCTACTCTTTTTAATCCGAATTCAGTCTTTGAGTCTGTGGGAGATCCATTCAGACTCTCTGAGTTTCAAAGTTCACTGAGATTTTTTACCTTTTTCTCAGAATTTCTTGATTTTCAGATGTTTCTGCACTGCACCCTATACCTAGCCCGCGGAAACCTTTGATTTCCGCACCCTAGATATTTGCTTCAATGCATATTTTTTGCACCCTGTATGTTTTTGGTCTGCAAAAAATCTAGGTTTCCGCAATGTAATGTGCTATTAGCCTGTGGCGGCGTCTGTGAAATTTTTGAGTGGGGTTATGGCCTCTGTTGATGCCTAGTTTTTGCCTTAGTTAGTTGGGGGAAACGTTTTTAGCCAATATTTGACTGTTTTCTCATGCTTAACACGCTGTTGATTGGTTTTCATAGATCGAACACCTCTCTTAGTCATTTTCCAGTTTTCATTTTTGATTTTTAACAACAACGGTATAATATCCGAGCTTGTATCTGAGTGCTTGTTTGATTAAAAGTATTGGATTGGATTTGAAGTTTTGGATTGATTACGTATTCTGGATTGCTTGATGATTGAGAGGTTATTTCTTCATTTGCATTTGGAGAAATAATTTCTTGTCATTTTTTACCTTTATCTTCATTGAAAGTTTGATTTGGGTGATTGTTGAAGGTATAAATTTTCTTGGATTACTTGTCCTTTCTTTGTCATGCCCTTGGTCTGGTCTTAGAAAGGAAGAATTTGAAGTTATCCATTCTTTTGAATAATCATACATAAGAAAATTTATTGCATTTAAGAGAAGAGAACATTGAATAACTTCATTGTTTATTGGTTGTTTGAAATAATGTTCATTTAAAGAAAACATAAAGTATATTTCTTAGCTTACATCATTCGAGAAACACCTTCTCCCTGTTGTAGATAGAATTCATTGAATGAAAATTTGCATCATTCATTTTCTATTTGCATATTCTTGGGTGAAGGTCTTACACAACATCGGTTTCATTCCTGTCTCCCTCTTGAGTAACAACGACCTTTAAAAATATTGCGAAAATCTAAAAATTAACTAGTAATTTTTTCTAGGGCTCTTTTACACCAACATTAGATAGGATAGAGATTTGGAATAGGTGGTGAGACACACTCTCCAAAGCACAAAACACACAATAGCATCTTGTGATAGGGAGTGTTAAATTCCATTTGCAAGATTTTGTCGTGGGAAGCCCTTCTCACACAAGGGTCAAACCTGAGGTCACATTGAGATTGGCAGAGTTACTCACCCTGCTTTGTTGATCTCAATGTAGAGATTGTGCATATTATGGGGGTCGCTTGAAGGTATACCCACAATGATGAGTGGAAGCCTCTCAAGTTGATTTTGGGATAGATACCCTACCCTTGCGCATGGATCGTACTGTCGACTGTCTCCCCAGGCATCATTGTTGTTTTTGGTAGCCTTAGTTGCCTATCTTCTTAGGGTGTTACACTAGGTGACTGTGGAGGGGAAAGTATTCACGGTACTTGGAATTGACGTTGGCCAGAATCACTCGGGCTTCTTGGAGGGTATACCCACGATTATGTGTGGGAGATTGCACCAGGGTGTAAGTCCGTTAAGTAGGTTGTCAACGTAACTTTTCCACCATAGCCCAACCCCTACTTGTCTTGACTTCATGATGTTGGATTTCATCACCAACTAGTGACTTCGGAATAAGAAGGTTTTGTTTGCTTGGTTTTGATTCCTAGATTCTACTAGTGAGTGCTGTTTGTTTACATAGTTGGCCATAGATTTTTTTCGTAAAATTTTTGGTTCGACCAACATTGACCCTCCATGCCATTCACGTAGGATGCAAGGGATACCTCCAGAAGATCTAGAAGTTTCTCAACCCTTGCTTCCTAATCCACCAGAGGAATCTCCTCAACAAAGCGATATCCAAGACCACATACCTTCACAAGCGGAAAGAACTGAATCTTTAGAAAGTTTTCGAATCGTTTCCGATTCTTTGGACGCTTTCCACTTACTTCCTGGATAGGAGAGACGTATTCTACGACTAAACTCGTCTGGAGAACTTGTTGTTGACACTTTTGGAATACCAACTGAAATCCTTGCCGGCCTTGAAAATGAGGATCCTTTTTGGACCACTGACATATCTTGAACTCCAACTTCTAGGCGGAACCCTCCTGACTCAGAGGCCAGAGATGATATACCTGTCGTTTCTGAACCACCTGAGACATCTACTACATTTACGATACCTTTAGATCACTTTAACAGTACAACTTGCTATTTCTTTGCTGGTTTAGAGACATAGTCGGTTGGTCCTAGCTCGACTACCCCTCTTCAACAAGCCCATTCCACAATGGTCCCAAACACTATGATTATTCCCACTGGGAATACGGTGGCTAACCAACCTCCTATTGGCACACCAATTTCATCTAGACAAATCCCGTCACTCCCTCTTGGGTATAATGTTTTGAATGATTCTATCCCCATTCCTACCCAAGTTCCGTCCAGAGCTTCTAGAGTCTTTACTTCACCTGGGTATAATGATGCTTCCAGTTCCATTCTAAAACCATCCCAGTTCTTCTCTAGAGGGTCTTATCCACCTTTTATAAGAGGATTTAGACCCAGTGGCTCTACCACCTTTGGAAGTTCTACTCTGTTATTCACTTCTGGTTATCATATTCCTACTGGGGGGAAATATAACCCAGGGGGGAAAACTCAATTTGGCTGTCAAACCCAAATTGGGGCATCATCCTCACCTGGAGGAAAACCACCGCTGGGAGGATATAATCCACAATATGGATAGAACATCCTCGTATCACTAGCCCAATATTGGAATCTTCTTATTCAAGGAAATCCACAATCATCTGGGGGGAAACAACCTCAAGTTAGCTCTTTTATACCCCCTAGTTCGGGCCAGTCATACCTTGGTTCTTCCAATCCCATTTGGGGTTTGAACGTTCAATATAGTATCACTCCCCAAGGGAACATCCCCAATCAGTACAAATCTATGGGCTACATGCCTCCGCACACACGTCCGAATCTGTTAGGACCTTCGCCTCACATACAAACTACTTATGGTCCTACTGGTATACCGACGGGACTCCCTCCCCAAAGTCACCAGTATCCTCTGGTGAATAGAAAATGACCCTTTTTAGCCACTTTGGACCTACCTGATTTGTCTAGAATCTTGAATGATCCTATCCTACATTCTCCCCACTGGCCCATTATACCGGCCAAATTACCGTCTGACATCCCAAAATTTGACGGTAAACCGGGAGAGGATATGAAAAACCATGTCATGAATTTCCACCTTTAGTGTTCATCCAACTCTTTGATGGATGATTCCATTTAGTTACGACTCTTCCAACGAACTCTCACAGGTTCGGTTGCAAAGTGGTATATAGAACTACCTCGAGGTTTCTTCAGTGACTTTAATACCCTAGCCATGGATTTCCTTACACACTACCAATTACCGGTCTGTTATGAAACATGAACCAAGATCCTGAGTTCCTTCAAGCAAACTAAGGCCACTAACATCTCTGATCACATTCATGAGTGGAGATGAAGACGACGTTTGATCAAAATCGATCTTCCCAATTAATTATTGGCACAGTGGTTTACAAAATCATTTGTGAATGAAATCTCTCGTGATATTGTCATGGGTGGAGTTGTCACCAAAGAACAGGCTATCAGTTTCTCTCAGTACCTTGACCTCATTTATTTACAAACGGGTGCTCTTTACGACTTAGTCCCTGATGCACCTCTCCCTTCTACTACCGCTACCTCAACTACCCCTGTTGCTTCTCATGCTGCTGATGGTGTGATTGGCACTTTCCATGCTCAACCTCAAAATACGCAAGCCTGTCCCACCAAACCCAAGTCTAATGCTTCTAATGTTCAAAATGCTCCGTCTCCTACTCCTCCCTCCAGCAAAACCTCTAAGGTTAACTCTGTTCAATCTACCCTTGCCGGAAAGAATAAATCTAAAAAAGGGAAGGGTAAGAATAAGGAGGATAAAAATAACCCTTAGTCTGATAAATCCAAAACCGAACCTGCTGATGATAAGGATAAGAACAAACCTCGATACCCTTTCCTTATCTGTGGTGACGATCACTATACAAAATATTGTCCAAGATGGGCTGAGGTTACTAAGTTCCTCCAAGGGACCGCGAAACCTCCCACACATGTCATTTTGTCTCAACCTTTCCCTTCTCAACAACAGGCCCAATTGGTCATTCATGACCAACCCTCTCCCTCCACTACTTCTTATGTACTCATGTGTACTGGTGATTCTAGAAAGAATGACGTTACACTTACCACTCGGACCAAAGATTACTCTTCCTCAAAGGAGAAGGTTGACGATATACCACCTTCGTTGGTTCAACAACCTCCCTCAACTTCACCTCCCAATGGTCCTCTTCATCTCGAATGACCGAGTCTCAATACAATTCTTCACCCTCCCCCAAAGGGTGTTGTTCGAAAGTTCGCCTTCAACCCTCATGCACATGCTGCTCAGAACTACAGTATTGTAGAAGATCTGGCGCAAGCACCTTCTGCGATGTCGGCTCTCAAATTCCTTGAAAGTTTCCCTGCTCAACAAAAGGAATTGATAAATGCTATCGGTGGAATTGATCCTATGGATACAAATTTGATAATTTTTGACCTTGAAGATCACATTCCGAGACTCCCCCCTCAAGTAGCATTCCAAATACAAGTTGTTGTCTCCGACAAGAAAATCTGTAGGACTGTTATTGATGAAGGTGCCTCCACATGTGTAATGTCTGTTACCTGTTGGAAGGCCATCAACTCTCCTCCTCTTATTGAGTCACATAACACACTTAAATTCTTCAATGGCTCTAGCTTTAATCCCTACGGTGTACTTCCTTCATTGTCTATTACGTTGGAAGGCAAATCGATCAATGTTGAAGTTGAGGTCTTTGATGCACCTCTCGATTATAACCTCTTACTTGGTTGTAATTGGATTGATGCGATGCATGCCATTGTGCCTACCCTTTTCTGTGTTATAAGTTTTCCACATCAGGGAAAGGTCATTACTGTTGACCAACTAGCTTTTTTCAACTCTTACACCCGTAATAGAAACATATCATTTATCGCGAAGACACCGCCTGGGTATGAGAATGTCGGTGTGGGCCTACTCAAATATTTGATTCTGATGGGTACATTCCCAATCCCACCTTTCGATGTTCCACCTCCTTTGGTTGCCTCGATCAACATGATTTCCACCTCCATTTGCAAAACTCACACATCTTTTGACCCGTGGGTAATACTCGAACCTGGTGATTATCCTCGCTACGGAAACCAAATGTGTTTAAGTCCGGTTGAATCTGCCTATCAAGCCATTCAATCGACAACCCATTTTCCCCTCTCTCTTGATGATTCGTTTCCCAAACCGTTCCATGTTATTTTTCCCACAGATGAGATGATTATGTCGGTTATGTCGATGGAAGACACCCCTTGGGATGATGGACATCATCATTCCATTCTCTTCCTCAAACAACACACCATTGAGAGTTACCAATGGATCTCAACTCCATCGACCGTTTCTATCATTTCCTCTATTCCCGAGTCATCACATGACGTTTTATATGAAGGGAACTTAAGTAATATTTCACCCACCATCCCCCTCGACATATCCATTAAACCTGGCATTGTTGAAAATGTTCACATTGGAGCTTCATGCTCCACTGACGAGGTTGTCGCATATAAATCACTTTTCCAAGAGTTTCGTGACATCTTCGCTTGGTTCTATGAAGAAATGTTGGGTATTGACCGTGATAATGTTATACATGAAATTAAGATGTACCCAGGCGCTAGACCCATCCGACAGAGACTTCATCCGGTCCACCCCCGTAAAGCAGCTGCTATTAAGATTGAAGTAAAAAAACTTCTTAAATATGGCTTTATTTATCCTATGGATTTAACTGATTGGGTATCCAATCTCGTTCCGGTTAAATAGAAACAAGGTATGATCCGTGTTTGCATTGATTATAGGGATATGAATCAAGCTTGTCCTAAGGACAACTTCCCCACCCCCTTCATTGATCAGATCGTCGACGATTGCGCCGATAGTGAAATCTTCTCTTTAATGGACGGTTTCTCCGACTATAATCAAATCAACATCTTGCCCGCAGATCAACAGAAAACCACTTTTATTTGTCCTTGGGGCACCTTTGCCTACCAGAAACTACCCTTCGGTTTAAAGAACGCCAATGCAAATTTTCAATGTGCCATGTCTTATGCTTTTCATGATATTAAGCATATTGTAAAACCATATCTAGATGACCTACCAACACATTCCATGCATCATAGTGACCACCCGGTACACCTCTGAGCCATTTTCATTCGTTGTCGGTTCTATCGTATACGCTTAAACCCACACAAATGTTTTTTCTGTGTGGCATCCGATCGACTTCTAGGTTTTATCATTTCACGCCAGGGGATCAGGGTCGATCCTTTGAAGGTAGAGGCGATCCTCAATCTCCCTCCTCCTTCTTCACTTTGCCAGCTTCAAAGTTTGCAAGGAAAGGCAAAATTTTTACGTCATTTCATCCCAAACTATGCTCAATTAACGATTGGATTTAATCAACTTCTAAAGAAAGGTTCTGAGTTCATATGGGATTCCATTGCCACCAAATCTTTCGAAGTTTTGAAACTGACTTTAACCCGTACCCCGTTACTTTTCCCACCCGATTATAGTCGAGATTACTTCCTTTATCTCGCTGCTTCGGACTCTACCATCACCATTGTTCTAGTCCAAGAAGGTGATTCACATGATGAACATGTCATCTATTATTTGAGTTAGAGTCTCATGACCACCGAAACCAAATATTTACATGTTGAAAAATTGGCCTTGGAAACTATTCAATATGTCCAACGTTTCCATCACTACATCCTATTATGCAAGACCACTGTAATTTCCGATTGCAACGCCATGCAACACATTCTTACACGCCAATTGCTAGGGGGCAAGTACTCTAAATGGATAGTGATTCTCCAAGAGTTTGACTTAGAATTCAAACGCGTTAATTCTAAGAAATATTTGGTGTTTTTCGAACTGATGTGTGAACTTCCCCACACCGAGACAGAAAATGTAGCAGTAGATTCTTTACCTGATGAATCTCTTTTTCTGATCAGTTCCGATCAACTTTGGTATGGAGTATAATTATATATCTCCAGACTCAAACTTTCCACCCTGATCTATCTAGCGCTGACCGTCGTCATATACGATATCAAGCTCGTCAATATATCATCCTCGGTGACACTCTTTATTGCTGTGGGGTTGACTTTGTTTTTCGATGATGTCTCACCTATGATGAGGATGAGATAATGTTGAATAACTACCATTCTGGAGCATGTAGTGGTCACATGTCTAGGTATGCTACTGCCCAAAAGATCTTATGAGGAGGGTATTTTTGGCCTTCTTTATTCAAGGACTGTATTACCGCCATCCAAAAATGCCATGCTTTCCAAACATACAATAATACAATAAGATCACATCCCGCTCCCTTACACCCTGTAGTTTCCGTCGGAACTTTCACAAAATGGGGTATCGATTTCATGAAATGTAACCCTCACTCGACTGAGGGCATGGATACATTATCGTAGCCGTGGATTATTTCACGAAATGGGTCGAGGTGATGCCTACATTCAACAATACCCAGAAAACTGCAACCCTTTTCATATTTAATCATATTATTACTCGATTCGGGATCCCACAAGCTATCGTTACTGATCACGGTAGCCATTTTCAAAATTTATGATGTCTGAACTTACCGACAAGTTGGGTCTTCAGCACGAAAACTCAACCCCCTACTATCCACAGGCCAACGACCAAGTTGAAGCAATAAATAAAATCATTATCACTATGCTTCATCGGATAATAGGAATCCATAAGACCAGTTGGCACACACTTTTGTTTTCAGCATTATGGGCCTATCAGACATCTGTGAAGTCTGCTACTGGATTTACCCCTTTTCAACTAGTCTACGACATTGAATTCGTTCTCTCTATTGAATGAGAAATACCATCTTTAAAGCTAGCCATCGAACTTCTCCCAAACACCTCTGCCGAAGAAGAATGTCTATTGCATCTTATGCAATTAGACGAGACTTGTGATGCCACCCTAGTTATTGAAACCCAGAAGAAACGCGTAAAAGCCCAATATGACAAGCATGTCAAGCCACATGTTTTCTCTGAGGGAGATCTAGTTCTCCTTTATGAACAAGATCGTGATCTACTAGGAGCCGAAAAATTTGAAGCTATGTGGTGAGGTCCATATATCATCAAACGAGTGTTAGAGAAGGGATCTTACGAGTTAGTAGATTATGATGG
>ML807431.1:62076-134748 GCA_009831015.1 Picea engelmannii
GTTATGTCTAGCCTTGGTCTAAAGTTTGAGTTATGTGATTCTTTTTATGACAAGGATCATGTCAAGGAGGATTTATGGTTTTCAGAGCCTACAATTTAACCATTTATTCAGGGATTGTGTCATACCATCAACTAACAGCCTCCTCGAAGTATGTGAGCTATCTTTGACAGGCATTGCGAACTGTCGTTGTGAACTAGTTAAAGAGGAAAGTTGGAGGTTCGATTACTTGTAGAAACCCTTGGGAAATTTCAAAGATACCAGCATAAAACTCAGGACCACTAGGTACTCCATGAGGGTTTTCATCCTGTTTGAAGGTCGAGAAAGTGGTTTTGGATGTTCTTACATTTTGGCGTTGCGAACCGGCACTGCCAACTTGCAGACAGAGGCATTGTGACCTCATTTCTTGTAGCAACTTCTTCTAAATATTTGATCATAAATCCAAAACGATGATGTGGGTTTTTCTGAAATTTTTTGTCGATGAGAAAGATAGTGGCATTGACTTGCTGACCAAATTTTAGCCTGGCCCAGTTTGGCATTCGAGATATATAATTAAAACATCAGTGCGCTGCAAACTCTTTATTTTGCATAGTTGTTGGATATTCACCTTGTTTGGAGGTTTCCACCTGTCAAGGAAGGTTCGAATGGTCTCCTAGGAGTTATTTGGACATGAGGGACATGTGTTCCATATCCAGATCAATCAAGATGACCTGTTTCAAAATACATTTATCATCATAGACAAAATCCCAAAAAAATAGGAATTTGTTAGGCCTTTGTTGGAATATTTTGTAACAAGACTCCTAAATGGAGGAGGATCTTATGTAACTCCTTGGTTTCGACCTCCTTAGGGTAGATAGAGATTATTCACTATAAATTTAATGGTTTTTTATGAGAAAAGGATTCAGTCCATGACCCAAGAGAGGCTGGAGAGAGTTGGAGCCATGCAGTTTCCTTGTGTGTGTTCATTGTAAGCCTGAGGGCCTGTTTTGTAAATATTTTTGCCATTGAAGACTCATGAGATCTGTCATATAATATTGTTATTTCTTTGTTGTTCATATATATTTTCATCTTACTTGAATATGATTATTGTTAATGTAGGTTTGTTTAGCAGTATTATATATGACATTTCTATGGTAAAGGATTTGCTGCAGAAGTTTATTACATGTTATATTTAAGCCTTCACATTCGTCGTTGGAAAGGATTTCCAATCAGTGAACGTTCAGACTAGTTGATTTTAGAAGTTGAGCGGGGTATGAGTATGATTTGTTCACTTATATGTTGACCCTTATTTCTGTCTTTCTTTCATCCATCATCATACAAGCTATTTATCTGATAGGCAGCTTGATTGCCTTCAACCTGCAGAATGTTTATGACTCCATTTCCCATTGGTGTAGCCTATTGATCTGCATTTTGCTTCCCTCTCCCTTTTTGCTCAGTCTTGTTGATCCACCTACTCAAACCAATTTAATCCATTTATATTGTGATGGGTATTGGGCTTGCACTTATAGCATTCTAAGTGTGACTCTCAATGCTAACATTTTTGGAGCCATTTTCGGGGACGAAGTTGAATATTTTCCCTGGGAAGAACGACAAATCTTAGATCCAGTATTTGATGGTGAACAGAGGTTGCTGACATAGTATTGACTGCACTTTTCACTTAGCGACTCCATGAAAGAAAAATCAAGTGGCAACTCCACAATTTCATAATGTCAAAGGCATTTGTTGTTGTTTTGTCTTGGAGGTTTGCACCTCTTAACTTTTCTACAGTTTTTGGTTTCCCACATCCAGTACCTCATATGTTGGAATGGGGAGATTTTCTACTTGTATTCAAAGAAAGGATGGAGGATAATCTTGCACAACATCTCTTTAAGTTTCATCAATGAATGGATCAACTGGATTTTTATCATGAGGATGTATTGATGAAAATGTTCATGAATTTATTAGATGGTGATGGATGTCAATGGTATTTCTCACTACCTCATTCTAGCATTTCATCATTGAAGGAATTTCACTCAGCTTTTAAGGAGCACTATAAAATCTATTTTTCAGCTGAATTTCTATTTGAGAAATGTTGTCAGTTTGAAAAGGATATTCAACATACAATAAGTGTTCTCATATTATAAGGCTGAAATAGATGTTTCTGTTGAAGAAATCAAGGATAACTCATATCTTTCCTTTCCTAGTTTTCCATTGTTGAAAGTAGATTTTGTTGACTCCTCTTATGATGAAGAAAATGGCAACAATGCAGTAGATGCATATGTCCTTGAAATATATGTCTATAAAAATCATCCCTCTGATGATATTGTTGTCCCAAATATTGACAAAGATCAACCTATCCTTGATGAATATTCTGATAATGAAGAACATATTTTTACTAAAGCACATACAGAACTTATTAGCAACCAGCCAGTATATGGTAATGAAGAAGATAAGGAGGAATTTCATCAACATTTTTCTTTACCACCCATTGATGAGCAGAAATCTCCAAGGATCAGTGAGCTCAAACAACATATGAGCAGTTATGGATCATATGAGGACTACCATTTTGTTGAAAAATCAGCCTTCACAGAGGAGAAAGATTGTTTTCTTAACCAAATGAAAGGGTTCCATGTTCTTCGGGATCCAATGGCAATATGGATGGATTCCTTGCTTGCACAAGTCCAAATTGTTGTAACTCTGGTTATATCTCTTACTTGAAGCAGTGAGTGTAATATTTTCTTGGAACTTTTGCTGAAAATATTACCTTCTTTTTGTATTTTCTCAAAGAGTTTCCTACAAAAAGTTATTTTCATTAGTCAGCTACTTTCATGGTTGTTGTGGAAGTTTTCTTACACCTAAACAAATTCGTTAGTTGGTTAGAGTATGATTGTTTATATAAATAAGATCAAACTATGGGTAGGTGGTTTTTAGTTTTTAGTTTGCAGTAGATCAACAATAAGGACTCCTAGCCCAATGGATAAGGCACTGGAACTGCATGTTCTTGGCAGCTCACAGTGAGCATGTCATCCCCTGTGGAGCCATATCTTAACACATAAGATTGTATGGGTTAAAATATTCATCTTGGTTTTGTTTTTGAGTCATAAGGTTTATAGGACATAGGTTTTGAGTCTTTAGGTTGTGATCATAAAGTTAGATTTGGTTTCAAAACAAAAAAGGTTATGTCTAGCCTTGGTCTAAATTTTCAGCTATGTGATTTTTTTTATGACAAGGATAATGTCAAGCATGATTTATGGTTTTCAGAGCCTACAATTTAACCATTTCTCCAAGGATTGTGTCATACCATCAACTAACAACCTCCTTGAAGTGTGCGAGCTATGTTTGACAGGCACTGCGAACTAGCGTTGTGAACTGGTTAAAGAGGAGAGTTGGAGGTTTGATTACTTGTAGACACCATCGGGAAATTTCAAAGATACCAGCATCAAAATCAGGACCACCAGGTACTCCATGAGGGTTTTCATCCTTTTTTAGGGTTGATAAAGTGGTTTTGAATGTTTTTTCCTTTTGGTGTTGCCAACTAGCAGATAAGGGCGCTGCGAACTCATTTCATGTAGCAGTTGCTTCTAAATATTTGATCATAACTCCAAAATAGTGATGTGGGTTTTCTGAAATTTTTTGTGGAAGAGAATTATAGTGGAATTGACTTTCTGACCAAATTTAAGCCTGACCTAGTTTTCCATTCAAGAGATATAATTAAAACACCAGTGTGTTGCAAATTGGCGCTGCAAACTCTCTTATTTGTATAGTTATTGGATATTTTCCTTGTTTGGAGGTTTCCACCTGTTAAGGAAGTTTCGAATGGTATCCTAGGAGTTAGTTGAACATGAGGGACATGTGTTCCATCTCCATATCAATCAGGATGACCTGTTTCAAAAGGCATTTATCATCATAGACAAAATCCCAAAAAAATAGGAATTTGTTAGGATTTTGTTGGAATCTTTTGTAACAAGACTCCTAAATGGAGGGGGGTCTTATGTAACTCCTTGGTTTCGACCTCCTTAGGATAGATAGATATTATTCACTATAAATTAAATGGATTTTTATGATAAAAGGGTTCATTCCATGACCCAAGAGAGGCTGGAGAGAGTTGGAGCCATGTAGTTTCCCTGTGTGTGCTCATTGTAAGCATGAGGGCTTGTTTTGTAAATATTTTTTCCATTGAAGACTCATGAGATTTGTCATATCATATTGTTATTTCTTTGTTGTTCATATATATTTTCATCTTACTTGAATATGATTATTGTTAATGTGGGCTTGATTAGCAATATTATGTATGATATTTCTATGGTAAAGGAATTGTTGCAGAATTTTATTACATGTTATATTTAAGCATTCACATTCGTTGTTGGAAAGGATATCCAATAAGTGAACGTTCAGACCAGTGGATTTTATCAGTTGAGTAGGGTGTGAGGCTGATTTGTTCACTTATATGTTGACCCTTATTTCTTTATTTCATCATCATAAAAGTTATTTATCTGATAGGAAGCTTGATTACCTTCAATCTACAGAATGTTTATGACTCCATTTCCCAATAGCGTAGCCTATTGATCTTCATTTTTCTTCCCTCTCCCTTTTTCCTAAGTCTTGTTGATCCACCTACTCAATCCAATTTAATCCATTTATATTTTGATTGGTATTGGGCTTGCACTTACAGCAATCTAAGTGTGACTCTCAGTGCTAACATTTTTTACACCATTGTCGGGTACAAAATTGAAGATTTTCCCTGGGAAGAACGACAAAGCTTATCTCTGGTATTTGATGGTGAAAAGAGGTTGTTGACATAGTATTGACTACACTTTTCACCTGGAAACTCCATCAAAGAAAAATCCAGTGGCGACTCCACAATTTCAGAATGTCAAATGCCTTTGTTGTTGTTTTGGCTCGAAGGTTTGCACCTCTTAAATTTTCTACAATTTATGGTTTCCCACATCCAGTACCTCATATGTCAGAATGGGGATATTTTCTACCTGTATTCAGAGAAAGGATGGAGGATAATCCTGCACAACATCTCCTTAAGTTTCATCAATGAATGGATCAACTAGATTTTTATCATGAGGATGTATTGATGAAAATGTTCATGCATTCATTAGATGGTGATGCACGTCAATGGTATTTCTCACTACCTCATTCTAGCATTTCATCATTGAAGGAATTTCACTCAACTTTTAAGGAGCACTAAAAAAGGTATTTTTCAGCTGAATTTCTATTTGAGAATTGTTGTGAGGAGTTTGAAAAGGATATTCAACATACAGTAAGTGTTTTCTCATATTATAAGACTGAAATAGATGTTTCTATTGAAGAAATCAAGGAAAACTCATATCTTTCCTTTCCAAGTTTTCCATTATTGAAAGTAGATTTTGTTGATTTCTCTTATGATGAATAAAATGGCAGCAATGCAGTAAATTCATGTGTCCTTGTAACAAATGTCTATAAAAATCATTCCTTTGATGATATTGTTGTCCCAAATGTTGACAAAGATCAACCTATCCTTGATGAATATTTTGATGATGAAGAACAGATTTTTACTACAGCACATACAGAACTTATTAGTACCCAACCAGTATATGGTAATGAAGAAGATAAGGAGGAATTTCATTAACATTTTTCTTTACCACCCATTGATGAGCAGAAATATCCAAGGATTAGTGAGCTCAAACAACATATGAGTAGTTATGGATCATATGAGGGCTACCATTTTGTTGAAAAATCAGCCTTCACAAAGAAACAATATTTCCTTCTTAACCAATTGAAAGTGTTCCATGTTCTTCAGGATCTAGTGGAAATATGTATGGATTCCTTCCTTGCACAAGTCCCAATCGTTGTAACTCTAGTTATATCTCTTATTTGCAGCAGTGAGTGTAATCTTTTCTTGGAACTTTTGTTGAAAATATTACCTTCTTTCTGTATTTTCTCAAAGAGTTTCCTGCAAAAAGTTATTTTCATCAGTCGGCTACTTTCATGGCTACTGTGGAAGTTTTCTTACACCTTAGAAAAATCATTAGTTGGTTAGATTAAGCTTATGTATATAAATAAGCTCTAACTATGGGCAGGTGGTTTTCAGTTTTTAGTTTGTAGTAGATCAATAACAATGACTCATATCCCAATGGATAAGGCACTGGAACTGCATCTTCTTAGCAACTCACAAGGATAATTCCATCCCTTATGGAGCCAAATGTTAACACATAAGATTGTATGGGTCAAACAATTCCCCTTGGTTTTGTTTTTGAGCCATAAGGTTTATAGGACATAGGTTTTGAGTCTTTAGGTTGTAATCATAAAGTTAGATTTGGTTTCAAAATGAATAAGGTTATGTCTAGCCTTGGTTTAAAGTTTGAGCTATGTGATTGTTTTTATGACAAGGATCAAGTCAAGCAGGATTTATGGTTTTCAGAGCCTACAATTTAACCATTTCTCCAAGGATTATGTCATACCATCAACTAACATCCTCCTTGAAGTGTGTGAGTTATGTTTGACAGGCATTGTGAACTGGTTAAAGAGGAGAGTTGGAGGTTTGATTACTTGTAGACCCCCTCGGGAAATTTCAAAGATACAAGCATCAAACTCAGGACTTGCAGGTACTCCATGAGGGTTTTCATCCTGTTTGAAGGTCGAGAAAGTGGTTTTGGGTTTTTTTTCCTTTTGGCGTTGTGAACAGGCAGTGCCAACTGGCAGACAAGGGCGCTGCCAACTCATTTCTTGTAGCAGTTACTTCTAAATATTTCATCATAACTCCAAAACGGTGATGTGGGTTTTTCTAAAATGTTTATTCGAGGAGCATGATAGTGGCGTTGACTTGTTGACCAAATTTCAGCCTGACCCAATTTGGCATTCGAGAGATATAATTAAAACACCAGTGTGCTGCAAACTCTTTGTTTTCCATAGTTGTTGGATATTCACCTTGTTTGGAGGTTTCCACCTATCAAGGAAGGTTCAAATGGTCTCCTAGGAGTTAGTTGAACATTAGGGACATCTTTTCCATATACAGATCAATCAGGATGACTTGTTTCAAAAGGAATTTATCATCATAGACAAAATCCCAAAAAAATAGGAATTTGTTAGGCCTTTGTTGGAATATTTTGTAACAAGACTCCTAAATGGAGGAGGATCCTATGTAACTCCTTGGTTCGACCTACTTAGGGTAGATAGATATTATTCACTATAAATTAAAGGGTTTTTTATGAGAAAAGGGTTCATTCCATGACCCAAGAGAGGCTGTAGAGAGTTGGAGCCATGCAGTGTCCCTATGTGTGCTCATTGTAATCCTGAGGGCTTGTTTTGTAAATATTTTTGTCATTGAAGACTCATGAGATATGTCATATTAGATTGTTATTTCTTTTTTGTTCATATATATTTTCATCTTACTTTAATATGATTATTGTTAATGTAGGTTTCATTAGTAGTATTATGTATGATATTTCTATGGTAAAGGATTTGTTGTTGAAGTTTATTACATGTTATATTTAAGCATTCACATTCCTTGTTGGAAAGGATTTCCAATCAGTGAACGTTTAGACCAGTGGATTTTATCAATTGAGCAGGGTGTGAAGCTAATTTGTTCACTTATATGTTGACCCTTCTTTCTTTCTTTCTTTCTTTCATCATCATACAAGCCATTTATATGATAAGCGTCTTGATTGCCTTCAATCGACAGAATGTGTGTGACTCCATTTCCCAATGGTGTAGCCTACTGATCTGCATTTTGCTTCCCTCTCCCTTTTTGCTCAGTCTTGTTGATCCACCTACTCAACCCAATTTAATCCATTTATATTCTGATGGGTATTGGGCTTGCACTTACAGCAGTCTAACTGTGACTCTCAATGCTAACATTTTTGGAGTTGTTGTCGGGGACGAAGTTGAAGATTTTCCCTGGGAAGAATGACAAAGCTTATATCCAGTATTTGATGGTGAACAGAGGTTGTTGACATAGTATTGACTGCACTTTTCACCTAGTGACCCCATGAAATAAAAATCCAGTGGCGACTCCAAAATTTCAGAATTTCAAAGGCATTTGTTGTTGTTTTGGCTCAGAGGTTTGCACCTCTTAACTTTTCTACAGTTTCTGGTTTCCCACATCCAGTACCACATATGTCAGAATGGGGAGATTTTCTACCTGTATTCAGAGAAAGGATGGAGAATAATCCTGCACAACATCTCTTTAAGTTTCATCAATGCATGGATCAACTAGATTTTCATCATGAGGATGTATTAATGAAAATGTTCATGCACTCATTAGATGGTGATGCACGTCAATGGTCTTTCTCACTACCTCATTCTAGCATTTAATCATTGAAGGAAATTCACTTAGCTTTTAAGGAGCACTATAAAAGGTATTTTTCAACTGAATTTCTATTTGAGAATTGTTGTGAGGAGTTTGAAAAGGATATTAACATGCAGTAAGTGTTTCCTAATATTATAAGGCTGAAATGGATGTTTCTATTGAAGAAATCAAGGAAAACTCATATCTTTCCTTTCTTATTTTTCTATTGTTGAAAGTAGATTTTGTTGACTTCTCTTATGATGAAGAAAATGGCAGCAATGCAATAGATGCATTTGTCCTTGTAAGAGATGTCTATAAAAATAATCCCTCTAATGATATTGTTGTCCCAAATGTTGAGAAAGTTCAACCTATCCTTGATGAATATTCTGATAATGAAGAATAGATTTTTACTAAAGCAAATACAGAACTTATTAGCACCCAACCAGTATATGGTAATGAAGAAGATAAGGAGGAATTTCATCAACATTTTTCTTTACCACCCATTGATGAGAAGAAATCTCCAAGGATTAGTGAGCTCAAACAACATATGAGTAGTTATGGATCATATGAGGACTATCGTTTTGTTGAAAAATCAGCCTTCACAGAGAAGCAAGATTGTCTTCTTAACCAATTGAAAGTGTGACATGTTATTCAGGATCTAGTGGTAATATGGATGGATTCCTTGCTTGCACAAGTCCCAATTGTTGTAACTCTAGGTATATCTCTTATTTGCAGAGTGAATGTAAGCTTTTCTTGGAACTTTTGCTGAAAATATTGCCTTCTTTATGTATTTTCTCAAAGAGTTTTCTGCAAAAAGTTATTTTCATCAGTCAGTTACTTTCATGGATGTTGTGGAAGTTTGCTTACACCTATGAAAAATTGTTAGTTGGTTAGAGAAGGCTTATGTATATAAATAAGCTCAAACTATGGGCAAGTGGTTTTCAGTTTTTAGTTTGCAATAGATCAGCAATAATGACTCATAGCCCAATGGATAAGGCACTGGAACTTCATGTTCTTGGTAGGTCACAGGGAGCATGCCATCCCTTGTGGAGCCAGATGTTAACACATAAGATTGTATGGGTCAAAAAATTTTCCTTGGTTTTGTTTTTTAGTCATAAGGTTTATAGGACATAGGTTTTGATTCTTTAGGTTGTAATCATAAAGTTAGATTTGGTTTCAAAACGAAGAAGGTTATGTCTAGCCTTGGTCTAAGTTTGAGCTATGTGATTGTTTTTATGACAAGGATCATGTCAAGGAGCATTTATGGTTTTTAGAGCCTACAATTTAACCATTTCTCCAGGGATTATGTCATACCATCAACTAACAGCCTCCTCAAAGTGTGTGAGCTATGTTTGATAGGCGTTGTGAATTGGTTAAAGAGGAGAGTTGGAGGTTCGACTACTTGTAGACACCCTCTGGAAATTTCAAAGATACCAGCATCAAAATCAAGACCAACAGGTACTCCAAGAGGGTTTTCATCTTATTTGAAGGTCGAGAAAGTGGTTTTGGATTTTTTTTCCTTTTGGCGCTGCCAACTGGCAGATAGGAGTGTTATGAACTCGTTTCATGTAGCAGATGCTTATAAATGTTTGATCATAACTCCAAAATGGTGATGTAGGTTTTTTTGAAATGTTTTGTGGAGGAGCATGATAGTGGCATTGACTTGTTGACCAAATTTAAGCCTGACCCAGTTTAGCATTCGAGAGATATAATTAAAACACCAATGTGTTGCAAACTCTTTGTTTTGCATAGTTGTTGGATATTCGCCTTGTTTGGAGGTTGCCACCTGTCAAGGAAGGTTCGAATGGTCTCCTAGGATTTAGTTGGACATGAGGAACATGTTTTCCATCTCCATATCAATCAGGATGACCTATTTCAAAAGACATTTATCATCATAGACAAAATCCCAAAAAAATAGGAATTTGTTAGGCTTTTGTTGGAATCTTTTAACAAAACTCCCAAATGGAGGAGGATCCTATGTAACTCCTTGATTTCGACCTCCTTAGGGTAGATAGATATTATTTAGTATAAATTAAAGGGGTTTTGATGAGAAAAGGGTTCAGTCCATGACCCAAGAGAGGCTGGAGAGAGTTGGAGCCATGCAGTTCCCCTGTGTGTGCTCATTGTAAGCCTGAGGGTTTGTTTTGTAAATATTGTTTCCATTGAAGACTCATGAGATCTGTCATATCATATTTTTATTTCTTTGTTGTTCATATATCTTTTCATCTTACTTGAATATGATTATTGTTAATGTAGGTTTGATTAGCAGTATTGTGTATGAGATTTCTATGGTAAAGGATTTTCTGCAGAAGTTTATTACATGCTATATTTAAGCACTCACATTCGTTGTTGGAAAGGATTTCCAATCAGTGAACGTTCAGACCAGTGGATTTTATCAGTTGAGCAGGGTGTTAGGCTGATTTGTTCATGCATATGTTGACCCTTTTTCTTTTTTTCTTTCATTCATCATCATACAAGCTATTTATCTGATAGGCAACTTGATTGCCTTCAATATGCATAATGTTTATGACTTCATTTCCCAATGGTGTAGCCTACTTATCTGTGTTTTTATTCCCTCTCCCTTTTTATTCATTCTTGTTGATCCACCCACTCAAACCAATTTAATCCATTTATATTTTGATGGGTATTGGGCTTGCACTTACAGCAGTCTAAGTGTGACTCTCAGTGCTAACAAGTGGCACAAGTGTAATTGAATCCAGAGCTGATCAATTGGAAAGTGAAGGTAGTTCAGGAGCCTTCCATAGCCAAAAATACTATTTTTCTCAGGCCTCAGAGGAAGCCTACCAGTCAAAGGAATATTTATCTAAATGGTATGAAGAAAAAAGAAAGGAATCACTAAGTGAGATCATGAATCTAATGCCTGAGGTAAAGAAAGCTTCCGAGCACAAGTCTTCATTATTCATAGTCAGAATCACAGAAAGGAAAACATTCAACATTATTCATCATTTCAGATCAAAATAAAGTATGATAATATCAATTCCTCGGATAAGGTTCAATTCCATAAGCAGACTAGTGACCTACTATATTCAGATTATTTAAATTTAAATTTGAAAAATGCAAAATTAGCATCACTAGATGCCAAGCTTGAAGGTCAGCATAGGCAGGAAAAAGAAGTAAGTAAAGTATGGCAGATTCAAATAAAGAAACTTGAACATGATGGCCCCAAAGAAATGAAAGTCTTGTTGGATGAGAAAGACAAAGTGATTTTTAGCCCGAAGAAAAAGTTGAAAATGCCTACTACAGGGCATCCACGAACTGCAGAACTTGTAGCATTGGAACATGAAAAGGAAGATTTCAAGAAGCAATCACTAGATTTTCAGGATAAATTTCTGCAACTGGAAAAGGAAAAATTAGAATGGTCAAAAGAAAAGACAGAAATGGCAACTAGAGTCATAGATTTGTCTTATGTTGTACCCTTTGTTACACCATCTGCTACTGAAAGAAAATCAGGCACTAAAGACATTGTCCAGGCAATGTCTCGGGTTAGCTTAAAGGATGGGGAAATAAAATAATTGAAAGAGAATATCAAGAAAATGGAACAAGAGGCACAAAAAAGGGATGAAAGAGTATCACAACTTAAAAAGGAAAATGTTGTACTTCATGAAAAGGTGAATAAGTTAAACTTTGGGCTTAAAGGAAAAAATTTGTTACAAGGAGCCAAGCACATCATCTGGGACTCCATATCAATTGAGGTTACAAAACTTGGGACATGTCTAAATTTTTTTAATGATCAAGAAAACATTGAAGTTTTGGCTAAATAGAGATGCAAAGTTATTAATGAAACTTTATCAAAAAGACCAACATAATGGGCCCAGAACGCTATCAATCTCCTTAATACAATTCCTTCATTAAGATTGCAGACAATTGGGGTCAAATATAGAACTTCTTTGATGATATGGGCTATAAGAATCATAACCAAGCACAACCTCTCGAATTCATTCCAGAATAAAGCAGCCCAATTGGAAAAGAGTGTTCAGGATTTTAAGGATTTGTTTGAAGAACTATTTATCAAAGGTCTTCCATCATTATGGGATGGAAAGGGAAAGTTACACAAACAGGAGGCCTACAATGCACTCTTGACACAAGCGAGGATGGATCACTCTAGGTTTTAAGACTTAACGAAGTTTTAAACAGGGCAACTGTGGTAGATGTTGGTTTTACTTCATATGAAATATGATCGATATTCCAGATATATTATTACGATAATGAGTGTTCCATATATAGGGAACATAAGATGACCATCCATGAATGGATGTGTCCCTTGAATAATCAATAACTATTTATTATTATCATTTACTTATTATATATGATATTTAATAATCAATAATTATTATATCATTAATTATTATCTTTATAGAATGCCTTCCCGATGTTGTCCAAACATCAACACTCCCTCTCAACGAGGGAGACATTTTGAAACATGTCACTCTTGTCTTTGAAGTATACAAACTTCACCCTAGACTCATGACACTTGTCTGTCAGTCTTGGGAGACATATCTCTCCCACCTGAACCAAGGAGAAACTCCTTCTGCGATTCTCCCTATGAGCCAATTAACTCTCTCTAAGATTAGGCTCACTTTGGGTCCACATATAATAGCATATAGCATCTTGAGTCTTTATCATTCCTTGTCAAATCACCATGACTAGGACAAAGACTACACCAGGATCTTTCACCACAGACACACACCTATGAGTGAATGTCAGTTTGATGCTAACTGACATGTGGAAAGCACTTCAAGAACCTCGAGTCCATATTATTCCTTGTCATGATCAAGGAAGGACTACGTCTGGGCCCATTTATCACAAGTGCACCTTTGTGATAAATTTATCCTATCTCCCTTGGTCTGTAACCCAATATAGGAGAAGTTATGCCCGATGTTGAAACATCAACACTCCCTCTTAGCTAGGGAGGTATCTTTCCATAGTAGTACACAACTATTGTCTAGAGACATGTAGTCTCCACCAGTGGTACAAAACCACCATAGTAGTAAAATATTTGTTACACATGGCACTCCCAGGTGGACTTATAGAGGCTACTCACTCTAGGAACACTTAGGGTCAACTCCCCATAGTGTGATACATCAAGGGTCAACTCCCTTGACATGTCCTCATGTTCTTTGAACATGGGACGATAGGCTATAAGCCCAACCGCACTTATCCCTTCTCGATTAAGTGCCCCACTTATCCCTTCTTGGATAAGTGTCATCACAGATCAAATCAACTCAGTCACAGAGGAGTACGATCTGGAGAATGTCTCAGGAAGCTTCAAACATCAATGCTCCCTCTCAGCAAGGGAGGCATTCTCTGCCATGCCAAGTCTGTCACGGAAGTACTTAAACTTCATCCTGGTTTGTTAAGAACATCAGCAACCTACTCATTTGTAGGAAGGTACTGCACCAATACTTCCTTCCTCTGCACCATGTCTCAGATGTAATGTTACTTGATCTCAATGTTGTTCAATTTGTTATGAAACACTGGATTATCAGAGATCATTACACAACTTTGGTTACCATAATGAATAATGGTGGAATCCAGCACATGTTCAAATAAATCGGCATGGAGCTTGTGAAGCCACACTGCTTCACGAACTGTCATAATTAATGCAATGTACTCTGCTTCTGGTGTGCTCAAAGTCACAGAAGTTTGTTTTCTGCTACACCAAGAAACCATGGAAGATACCAAAGTGAAGCAACACCTGAAGGTGCTCTTTCTTTCCACTGTGTTCCCTGCCTAATCAGAGTCAATATATTCCTGCAATATTGTATCAATACTGGAAGTATATCTCAGACCATGTCGAACTGTGCCTCTCAAGTATCTCAACACATGCTTCACAACGATCTAGTGTGTCTATCTCTGCTAACTTATAAACTAGCTAAGTGCACTCACTGCATAGCAATTATTTGGTCTGGTGTTAACCAGATACATCAGTTATCCAACCAGTTGTCTATATAGAGTCGGATCAATTTTTTCATAATCGGAAGAAGACACACTTAGTTTCTTCAGATTCATCATCATTGGTGTAGCCATGGGCTTCAAGTTCAGTATCTCAAACTTCTTGAATATCTCAATTGTGTACTTCCCCTGACTCAGGAAGATCTCATCAGTTCTCTGCCACACCTCTAGTCCCAAGAAGTAGTGCATCATACCAAGGTCCTTCATCTCGAACTCAGAGGCCAACACATACTTGCATTCAATAATAAGGTTCTTTGTACCGGTGAGGAATAAATCATCAACGTAGAGGACCAAAATTAGGGACACACCATTAACAATATTGCAGTACAGGCTGGGATCAAAAACACTTTGTTGAAGCCCAAAAAATTATCAGGTGTCCATCGATCCTTGCATACCAAGCTCGAGGTGATTGCTTGATTCCATACAAGGCCATCTTCAACCTGCACACATGAGACTCCTTCTCATGTATCACGAAACCATCTAGCTGCTCGATGTATAGTTCTTCCTTAATCTCTCCAATGAGAAAGGTTGTATTTACATCCATATGATGTACTCTCTAATCCATGGATGTTGCGGGGGAAATAATTATCCAGATAGAAGTGTATCGAGCAACAAGAGAAAATGTCTCCTCATAATATATTCCCTCCACCTGAGAGAATCCTCTAGCAACAAATCTCATTTTGTGCCTCTCGATGCTCCCACCAACTGTGTGTTTGATCTTATATATATCCACTTGGAAGTCACTTCATACTTTTCCTCTAAGACTCTGTAATTTATAAACACTGAGACTAAGAGTAACTTCTCTACTCTGTCAGCAAATTCTCTCATTTGGGGATGATGTCTATAAAAATGACTCATCCACTCTCTCTCTACGATTTATTCCTTTACAGCTGCTCTATATGGAACTAGGAGTGGCTCAATAACTACTCCCTCTATATGTAGTACCGCCTCCTTCTCTAGAAATGCCTCTACATACACTGAAACTTTCTTTGCTATCTGGTATGATCCCATCCTAGAAGTATACTTCTCCTAGAGACTTCCTGTCTCTGAGCATCATGTTTGGAAATGTATTCTCCTTGACATCATGTTGTAAGGTCTTTCCCTCCATATCTGCTTCTCTGCATGAGCCAAGTAGCTCCCTCTTGTTGTTTGCATAATGCTCTTAACTCTAGTCTAGTATGTCCACTAACCAAGTCACCCTTCTAAGTCACCCTTCTGGAGACTGCACCGGAAAGAGAGAAGATCAAGGGGACTGATCTCCTTTTCTCTTTTATTGCTTGCACACGGGTAACATGCATAACATTATTGAGCACTCATATCAGGAAAGTGGCTCAAATACAATAAGACATATTTGCTCGCTTTGTATTACATAAGTCAACAAAATATAGGAAGAATTTGATCATACACTTTAGAGCTATATAGACTTGTATACACATATCCTTTGCAGAGACCAACTGTATGTCTGGTTGGTTGTTTAGAGATACAACACAAGAGAGACAGTGGAATAGCTTCCCATGACTCTCACAAAAAACTGGAAAGTTGCATTAGTTGATCTAGATCTCTTTCCACACTTGTCGAATGATCATTTTCTATCGGCGCCTCCAAATCTACTAAGAAAACGTACTCAAAATAGTACTTGGATCTTCCCCAATGTTCCTTTTTCTTCATGACCACACGCAGGGGATTTTCGCGCTGAGGGAAGGATTCGATCTTTGTCACTTTTATGTCTCTCACTGCGAATATGGACAGAGCCTTGAATAGATCTGTCATTCCCTCTTTTATCGAAAAAGGCCACCGTCATCTTTGACCCAGTTACTGTGGAGGAGTTTTTGTTGTTTTGATTTCCACGGCCTCCACCTACAAGCCAAGAGACGTGAGTGCTTCCAGATGGCTTATCACTCTCTTCAACGTACGCCTCTTCCCTGTCTCCTTCACTTCCAGCAGACAATGATTTATGGGAAATAGTAGCTCACCCACAACGCAGAGGTCGGGATGGTATAGCATCAAATCATAGTTCCTCTTGATCACTCGATCCAACGAGTTCTCCACAGGCAGGACTTCCTGGTTGGAAACGTCTGACTCCAACGCTTCGAAGGCGTATTCTATTCCCCCTTCGCAGAGGACGGCATCACACTTCTGGAAGGCTCGAACCGCTGCCTCCTGGAAATAGGAACCACGCACACCTTGATACATCACTCTCATCGAAATCCCTTCAAACATTGGCCCTGCCCAAAGGGGTTCCATGGGGAGAAACACGTCCCTTCAGACCAGCAAGGCGACAGTGGAGATCCCGATCCACAACAGATCGAGACCCAAATCGCTCACAACATACATCCAACTAGATACACAATTACGCGCAGCTTGATCTTGACTTAATCGACTCACTGAAGGATGACAAAACCACCAATATAGCATTGCAACAACATAAACCGGAAATTGGTTGAAAAAATCTCCCACAAAATGAAATCTATATCTCTCATTTTGGTGCACATTGGAACAAAAGGTGTTATATATATATTAGAAACTGATCCATATCAACCAGTAAACTAACACCCTAATAAACATAAATTGTTGTGTATTTAACACCTTCGTTTTGATCAGCATGACCAATCTCCTCCACGCATGACCAATCTCCTCCACGCGTAGATTCAATGGAAAACCAAACACACGAGATCAATTTAGTCACCTAATTCTCATAGGTTTTCATTTTCCTTCCATTTACTTGGCCCTCTCGTGAGAGAGTCAGGCCAAGTCCCGCTCTAATACCATGTTGGTTTTACTTCATATGAAATATGATCGATATTCAAGATATATTATTACAATAATGAGTGTTCCATATATAGGGAACATAAGGTGACCATCCATGAATGGATGTGTCCCTTGAATAATCAATAACTATTTATTATTATCATTTACTTATTATATATGATATTTAATAATCAATAGTAATTATATCATTAATTATTATCTTTATAGAATGTCTTCCCGATGTTGTCCAAACATCAACAGTAGAAAAGTTAGCCATATATTTTGAAATTTTGAATAAATTTAAGATAATAAAATTCGGCCTGCCTATCATGTTGTATGCCTCTTACATCGATTTGGAAATTTTAATAAAAGAAATGATGGATTATGATATTCCTTCTGAATTACAGTGGAAGGAAATAGTAAGATTGGGTAAAACTAAATGTAATTTTCCAGATCCTAGTAAATGACCATCCAGTTGTCAACAAAGTATGGGTCCATACATCATCCAATCAGATTAAGACACTACCAAGGTCAACGGGGTGAATATAAGGATAAATTTGTTCAAATGTCTCAAGGATCTTGATTTTCTGAACTACTTTTCTCTATTTTTGTAAATCGGTTTCAAACCAATTTTCATTGGTTTTTATAAATATTGTAACACATAATGTACAAAGGGTGGGAGAAATTTTGATGAATTGAGTATTGTGAGAGAATTTCTACTGTAATATTTTTCTGAAGAATTAATAAAGTTGGGTGATCCAAGGCTTTTGGGATCCAGTCTTGCTTCATATGGGATTCATATGCTTAGCTCCTTGCAACAGATTTTTACCTCTTAATCTTGAATTCAATTTATTAATCTTCTCGTGCAGGACTACTTTTTCCTTTTGAACTTGGGATATATTTTCATCCTTTGTGCGCACTTCCTGCTCCAATTTCTCCATATTTTCCTTTAATCATTTGATCTCTCCTTCTTTCAGACTGACTTGTGACATAGCCTGAACAATGTCTTCAGTGGTTGATCAAGTTCCTGTAGCGGGGGATAAAACCATGGCTCTAGTCACCAACTCTACTTTTTCTTGAGAGCATTCCATCTTTTCCTTTTCCAGCTGCAAAATCTTAGCCTTATAATCTAGTTCTTATTTCCGAAATGTTTCTTTCTCCTACTCTAAAGCTACAAATTATGTTGACTGTGGGTGTTATGTAGCAGGAATCTTCAACTTTTTCTTCAAACTCTGGATTGTTTTATCTTTTTCATCCAATAAAGACTTCAGACCTTGAGATCCTTCAAACTCGAGCCTTTTAATTTGATTCTACCAAGCTTTGTTGGTTGATTTTTCTTGTCTTAGTTGTCCTTCTAATTTTGCAGCAAAGGATGTCAGCTTTGAATTTTTTAAATTTAAACTCAAATAATCAGAATATAACAAATCATTGGCCTGCTTATGGAGTTACACTTTGTGAGGGGCACTTACATTGTCATATTTAATTTTAATCTCATACACTTTATCCTCCTTTGCAACTGCAATATTAAAAGTTTTATTTTCATTATCCCTCACAGCGAACAAGGAAGCTTTATGTTGAGAAACTTTTTTCACTTCAGGAAACAAATCCCTCATTTCACCCAAAGCCGCATTTCTTTTTTCAGCATATTGTTTAATAGCTAGGTCTTCTCTGGACTGATAGGCTGTATCAGGTGCTTTATCAAAATAATATTTTTTACTATGAAAGGATATTGATCTACCTTCACTTTCAAGCTGACTTCTTTCCTCAATTTCTACGATATTGGTACCACTTTCCACAATGTTCAAATTCACTTGATCTCGGGGTCCTTCATCTTCCAAATCTACAATCTTCTTTGGTTGAACAATTTTCATCTTCTTTTTAGCAATTTCTTCAACATCAATATACATAGTCTCTAAAATGCTTCTTTTGTTGTACACATTGGCTTTGGGAATTTTAATCACCAACTTTTGAAGAGCTTGTTGTGTTTGTACTTGTTGCAAAGGTGCTTCCACATCAATACACACTTCCATATTAGCTAATTTGTCCAAGATTTCAACGTACTCATGTTCATAAGGTGCATTTTTATTCATTTGTATTCTCTTGGATATGATCTAATGTGGATCATATTTTCTTCCTTGTATTTATGAAAAACCAAAATCTTTGAGTTTTGCCTTAAAATGTGATAAACGTGATCTGGACTTAACAAAAAAAGGACCAATAATAAAGGAGAATTTAATGTTAGAGGCTCTATGCAAATTGATGAAGTTCTTTATCTCAGAGATGATTCTATGCCTGATGAACTCAAGAGAAAAAATCTTGGGAGTTAAGAAAACAGGTAACAAGTAAGGAGACTCATGAAAAATATATACCCAAATCACTATTGAATGCATAAAAAGTATCCAATCTCCTACTCTATTTTCTGGATTTGGCTGCAGGTGAATTTTCATCTCCTCCAAAACTCTAGATAAAATTGTATTAAAAATCATAGAATAGATTCTTGACATGAACTTGTTGATGACTATGAGAAAAGTGATTCTTTTACATTCAGTAGATACAAAAGTTGCTTTGGGGATTTCTCCATGGTTACTTGCTAAGAAAACCTTTAACAGATATGTATAATATATGAAATGTCTCAAAGAGTGGAAATTCACTAGCTTCTTGTGAATGGTGTCGGCTAGGAATTTATCAAAATTAATTTGTACTGATTGACCAGACTCTGACTTGAAAAAAATCAAAAGAAAACCAAGCATGTATTCAACAACATATTTATCACTATCTAGACCTAGGACCTGACTCAACAGGGAACAGACCCAGTGAACTTCAATGACCATCATGTTGATACTCATTGGTAAGGATAGACTCTCTGACATTTGTTCAGGTTTAGTGATTTATTGTAGAAATTGAATTTTGAGCTCTGGATGACATTCTCTATAAACCCTAATCATCGTTTCTTCGTTGAATGACTCCAAATTTTCAGAAAATTCTTCTGTTATGTTGAGTGACTTTCGAATTGATAGACTATCTATTCTACATAGGACTAGAGACCCTTGTTTATTGAAAACTACCCTTTCTGAATGGGAATATTGCTTAGTGCACCAACCTACGAATTCAGGAAATGGGAAAGAAAGCTCAACATCATATGGGACAATGGAGGCCTGGACTGCTTCTAAAAATAGAATATTCTTTCGCTTTATATCAGCCAAGTTGCTTCGAGACACAGAAATGGGGGAAAGAGTGATATCGGGATCAATTACATATGCATCTTTGTCAATTAAGGCGTCCTCATTACCTTCAGGGTCTTTCTCTACTACTGACAATACTATGGGATCCATGGAAACGGGATAAATACCTGGAAGTGAATTGTAATGGTGCAAAGTTGCACTGCAATAGAAAATGGTAGTTGTGATAGTGTTCCAACGGTTCTCGTGTTTGAAAATAATAAATAATGAAAATGTCACATCGACACTTTATATTTTTCAATTTGCGGAGATGTGGAATGGTGGTTTTGGAACAACTTGCTTGTCATTCCGCAATCAACTTGACGCTAACATGTACTCCTCAATGGAACCCATGGTTTGGATTGTGGCACCAACCTTCAGAATTATCCCTTGCGCAACTTCAAATTCCGCAATGCTTCTGGGTCGTTGATTCTGATGGATCATGATCAAAGTTATTTCAGGCTTGATCTAATTTATTTCTTCCCCAAATTTAACTGCTTTGTGCCTTTTTTAACCTTCCTATCAATATATCTATTTTTTTGTTTTAAATAGATATATTTCGTCGCTCTTGCGACCACACGGATCATCAATAATATCTCTTGTGACGATCATCCTAGGTTTTCATTCATGCGACGATCATCCTCGGTCGTCTCTCTTGCGACGATCATCTTCAGTTTTCGTTCTTGCGACAATGATTGTTCGGCGTCTCTCTTGCGAAGATCATCCTAGGTTTTCGTTCTTGCGACAATGATCGTTCGGCATCTCTCTTGCGACGATCAACCTCAGTTTTCGTTCGTGCAACGATCATCCTCGGTCGTCTCTCTTGCGATGATCATATTCAGTTGTCATTCTTTCGACAATGATTGTTCAGCGTCTCTCTTGCAACGATTATCCTCGGTTTTCGTTCATGCAATGATATTCCTATGTTGTCATTCTTGCAATGATAATCTTCGGTTTTCATTCTTGCCACGATGACCATTGGGCATCTCTCTTGCGAAAACCTATGTAGGTTGTCTCTCTTGCGACGACCTATGTAGGTCGTCTCTCTTACGACAACATTCGTAGGTCATCTCTCTTGCGACAACTTTCGTAGGTCATCTCTCTTGCGACAACCGTCGTAGGTCATCGCTCTTCCAACGTTATCCTAGGTTTGTCGCACTTTCGACGATGTGTGAAGCGACATTTGAGGGGGCCAAGAATCATCGCAATATCCAGGACATGACGTCGCAACAGAGTCGAAATGGTTGTCGCAAAATGACCGAAATTTACTAGTGTCATAGTGCCTTCCAAAGAGGCCACCTATTTTTCATATAGGCTTGAGTATGACTATATAGAAAACATTGCCTATGACCTTGTCAAGTCCCTTAAGCACTTTAGGAGCTATGTTAGATACAACAAAATCAAATCTTATGTGCCTTACTTCGCTGTGAAAGATGTCCTCTCTCAACAAGATGTCCTTGGAACTAGGGGAAAATGGGTGTCGAGAATTCAGGAATACGACTTAGAGATCAAGCCCACTAAGATTATAAAGGGATGGGGCTTAGCCAATATGTTGACCAAAATTAATGAGGATGCCATACAAATGGGGGAAAATGACTAAGTTAATGTGATAGTGAGTGAGCTAGAACATGATGAATGGTATGCTCAAATTATCTATTACTTAAAGAAAATTTCATGCCCAAACCACTTGGTGGATCACATGAAGAGAGAATTGAAACTAAAGGCTATGAAGTATTGTTTGACCCAAGATGGTCTTGGTTTCAAGAACCTCGATGGAATCATTATTAGATGTGTGAACAAAGATGAAGTTGGTCGATTAATTAAGGAACTCCATTCAGGGTATTTCATTGGTCACTTCATTTCCCGCACCACTGCCCATAAGATTATAATATTTGGATATTATTGGCTTGCATTGTTCATCGATACCCATTGCTATGTCAGGTCCTGCCATCGTTATCGATTCTTCATAGGAAAACAATGATTGTTTGTGTTTCCTTTGAATCCATTCAATGTTGAAATTCCTTTTCAGCAATGGGGTTTATATTTCATTGGTGACTTTAAGGACAACTCCAGCAATGGATATCGTTGGGTTTTGACCGCTACAAACTATTTCACTAGGTGGGTAGAGGCCATCCCAATGAAAACGGAAACTGAGGAAGTCATCATGAGTTTTCTTGAGGATAGGATAATAACAACGTTTGGTGCTATTGAAAAAATCACTACTGACAATGTCAAGGCTTTTAGCTCCCTTGCTTTGGAAAAAAAATTCTTCAAGTATGGGTCGTCTGATCTCACTCTTCCAACTACTATCCCCAAGGAAATGGACTATAAGAATCGAGTAATAAGAATATCATGAATATCGTCAAGAATATTTTAGGAGAACACAAGAAGGCTTGGGATAGTAAGATCAAGTATGTTTTATGGGCAGACCTTATCACAACCAAGGCTTCCACAAGAAAAACGTCGTTTGAGATAGTATACAGATTGGAAGTAAAATTTCCCATCAACCTCCAAACTCCTACCCTTTGATTCGCACAACAATATATGATTAACAACGAGGCTTTGCAAGGAATAATTGACCAATTGATAGAATTGGATGAATCTAGGAGGAGCGCTTTGGATAAAATGGTGCATAACCAAGAGAATATTAAGGGAACATTTGATCACAAAGAAAGACAAAGGAGTTATAAGGAAGGTGACCAGGTACTGATGCGGGACAAGAGGAAGGAGAAACCAGGAACACACAAGAAGTTTGTTAGTTTCTGGATCGGGCCTTACCGAATTGAGAGCGAGGATGGTATTAACTCCTTTATCTTGGCCATGCCTGAAGGGGAGAAGTTATTGTTACCAATTAATGGATACCTTTTACTTTCCTGAAGGAACTTGACCTTGTAGCATAGATTAGATAGGTTAGATAGGGCATTTGCATCTTGCATTGCATTTGTATATATGTTTTCATCATGCATTCACGCTAGTATAGTATTGCATCTTCTTGTATGTATTTCATTCCCATTTGTATATTATACATGCATGTTAGGAACTCGCATTTGACCATTGCTAAATACCAAAAACTTGAATACAAAATATGACAATAGTACCAAAGATATATGAATACAATCACCACACAATATATATGAAACAATATAAAAAACCACCACTTTATTATTTCAAACCCTTATGGTAGGGAAACACCGTACAATGGATCGTGTTATGGAAAGGATCCTCTCATGTTCACTTGCCTCTTTGAGGGGGCATCCTCCTATTTATATACCACTCCAAATACAATACTTCTCTTCACACCCCATTACATTGCTTGAACCCCTTTATATAGTGCTACCAATCACCTAAGAACATTCTAGAGGAGGAACCTTCTAGAAGCGGAAACTTCTAAGAAGTCCTCTTACATTTATTATATCTAACTACCATAGTGGGCCTTATTTAGTACTATAGTGGACCTAGTCCACCTTACATTGAATGGCCTCCACTATTATTACTATGAGCCCTTTGGGACCTCCCCACTACATCTCTAGCTACACTACATTCCATCCCCCTTAAGAGATCGTTGTCCTCAACACTCATTGTGATGGTGTACAACCATATACCATATTCCCATGGATAGATGTGGACCATAGTGTTGAAGTAGGTTGGAGAACTAGGGTCCCATGTAGAAATGTGAGACACCATGCTGAAATAGTCCAACCACCACTGTAAACCTAGGTCCCATGTCCAAGTGCTCATGTGAACTCCATGTTGAAGATATCGAACCTCAGGAACCATCTGAAAATCATGTTCCAAATATCTACATTAGTCATGTGGGTCGAAATATGTAGAACTGGCCAACACTTCGTCCATTACTACCAGAGAATAATAAAATTGAAGAATAATATGCAGAGAAGGCTCTTGTGTACTCTCCAATATGGGCTCTACATGAGGTGGAGTATAGTCATCAAATAGAAGATGGAAGTGGTTGTCATCCCAAAAATGACAACTACCCATATACCAATCATCACAATCGCCTCAAAATCATACCAAGGATAATCTTCTTGATTATACTCATCCATGATGTCCTGCATATTATGCATCTCTTTCCATTCAACTTTGAACTCTTTCCAGTCAACTTTGAACTCTTGAAATGTTGTCGTGAAGGATTCTAGTTGTCATTGAATTTCCATGAGGATTTGAAAGAAAGTATCCATTGGAAACATCACATAAAATATACCAAAAAAAAACTATGAAAATTATCTATCTAATGGCACTAATATGGTATCAATATGAGGACTCTGTGAAAAGTTATGGTCTCTACAGTCTCGTCATCGTCACGAAGACCCTAGAAAATGGTCAATTTTAAATCAGTTATATCTTCATTTTCAGAGCTATGATTCGAACGATTTAAAAAAGAAAATAATTGGTTGAAATTGTGAGAGGAACTCAGATCTATAATTTATTTGGGAAAATTTGGCCCCATATGCTACAGGAATCCAAAAAATCGCGCGGTTGTCCACGGAAAAACCCTGAAAATGAGCAGATTTTAAAATGATGATATCTTCGCTTCCCGAACTCCATTTCAGACAAAAAAATTTAAAAAAATGGTTGTTTTTCGGAGATTAAATCATATATACAACCAATTTTTGCAAATTATACACATAACCTACAGGATTTATCTGGAATGTCGCGACCCTCTTTTTCTTCTCTGAAAAACAAATCTGCAAAAATAGAAAAAAATATTTTCCCACAATTCTTTGGCTACCAATTGTTAAATACCAAAACTTGAATATAGAAATGCCACAAATATTCAGAGAACAATATATGGTGTTACCCTACCTCAATGTTTTTGTCTATTTCTTGATTTCAATATCTTGGTGAATGGTTTTGTGTATTCTTGTTGAATATTAAGGGTTATTTATGAAGTATCTTTGCAAATCTATTCAGATATATAATAGGTACAATAAAAAGAAAATTGCATTGTAGGATGTGTCTCTTAGTAAGAAAGAAGGGCCTACGAGGGAAAGAAAAGAAGTTACTACGGATTCTAAAGTTGAATCGGAGGCAGAGTCTATAGAAGGAGTTGAAGCTAGGTCACAGGAAGGCCACAATCAAGAATCTAAGGAGGTCATTGACTCAAAGGCATAAAGGGTTGCAGATTTGAAGAACAAAGAAACAATTCCTACAATTTTTTTGTATCGCCATCAACAACATATCAAGAAACAACAGTCATCAAGACAAGGGCTTGAGCATCACCACATTTATGCACCAACAGGGAACCAGAAAGGCAACCGATCAAGAGGTGCATGGAGGCCTACCAACACTACAGGAAGACACTAGGATAGAGAACCAATCCCATGGAAACATTGGCATGATCAAAAGAAATATTAGGGTGGGAATGCCTTAGTTGGACATTATTTTCATATTCCATTAGGATGGATGGATGGTAGTACTTGGTCCCAGTTGGCTACAATTATGAGGTGGTCATGTCGTATGGTCCATTTTCATGTTTTGAGGACGAAACATGCTTAAGGGGGGTGGAATGTAGTATACCTAGGGAGGTAATATGGGAGGTACCCAATGAGAATGGGGTTATGTATTATTAGTGGATGTCATTCATGTAAGGTGGACTAGGTCCGCTATAATATTAAATAAGGCCCACTATGGTGGTTAGATATAAAAAAAATAGACTTTCTAGAAGATTCCTTTTTTAGAATGTTCCTAGAAGATAGATAATGCTATATAAAGAAGTGTAAGAAATGTATTGGAGCATGGTGAAGAATATGGATATTGTAACAAGCAAGTATTGCTTGAGGAGTGAATTCCTTATGGAAGGAATGCACTCCTCAAGTAATACTTGCTTGTTACATTATCCATATTCTTCACCATGCTCCAATACATTGCTTACACTTCTTTATATAGCATTCTCTATCTTCTAGGATGGAAGGAATGCACTCATCAAGCAATACTTGTTTGTTACAATATCAATATTATTCACCATGCTCCAATATATTGCTTACACTTCTTTATATAGCATTATCTATCTTCTAGAAACATTCTAGAGAAGGAATCTTCTATAAAGTCTATTTATTATATCTAACTACCATAGTGGTCTTTGTTTAATAATATAATGAACCTAGTCCACATTACATTGAATGGGTTCCACTAATAATACATAACCTCATTCCCATTGGGTACCTCCCATATTACCTCCCTAGGTATACTACAACCATTGTTCATGTATAGTTGTGGTTAATTTTTTTTCTTTTCAACATGATTTCGATTTACTACTGACTCTGGTGGATCACATCCACCTGTCGATACTTCTAAAAGGTTATGTTGTTTGAAGTGGGTGCAGGAATGTAGGTCTTGGAAAATCATAGATGTGTAGGTTCTCATGCGCTCTACGGTGAGAAAATGTCCCCATTTTGGATCCATATGTTACCCCCCATGCCTAGGAGTAACTAGAGCAGATCATGTCTCATGACCCACAATGGAAACAATGATCTTGACCATGATGATGATCAACATGTACACAGATGGCATCCCAACATCCCCCTTCAGATCGCCTCTTAGAGTTACATATCATCCAAGCTCATCACATCTAGACAACTCAATGTATGAGAGATGGTAAGCCAACGTCACCATGAGGTATGTTAGTCCTTCTTTCATGCAAAGTGTTGTGCTTAATTTACTGGGCATGTGAATGAGGATCATTGGTTGAAGTTGGATAATGGATCATTGGTTTAAGAAGTTATGTTTGTTCCCTTGTTTCACCTTGGTGGTCAGCTTTTGTGTCATAGACATGTGTTGTCAACGCCCAAGGAAAAGGGGTACTTAACACTTCCCATCTTGAAGCCTCTCATAGTGTAGTAAACTTCAGTAATGGTTCATGGTCCAATATCTCATGAGAAGAAGGGGTTGAAGGCCCAGAGATTGATGCAGCTACTATATGTATGCTATGCAAAAGATGATAAATGCCGCCTATAAAACCACGAGCCATCTTGAACTCCAACCCCTCTAATTGTAATCATCCCTTGCCTTGATACACTGAATGCACACTTATAATAGGACTTTAGCTCAGTAAAAACATGAAATAATAAAGATTGAAACATGTAAAGGGGACTTGAAAAATAACGAATGGGTATCAAAAGGAAATTAAGGGGTTTAGAATGAAAAAAGTACCAGGGAAAATGTATGTCAAGTAGCAAGTGCTCCCTCTACAGAGATGCTCATAGAAATGGATTTAATGACACCATAAGCCACAAAGTAAGCCCAACTGATACCACTATCACACTTACTCTTGAAGGGGTTATTTCTTTCATTATTTCCCTCGGGACCTATCCCTCTACATGGGTCTCTTATTTCATTATCTTGGTTGGCACACCCAATAGGGTTGGATGAAGGCCCTCCCATATTCAAACTTTCCAACTCACATAAAGTTTTGAGCCAATGTGATGCTTAAAGGGGATACTGGGGTAAATTTTTCACATGGTTTATATCTTAAGTAACGGCTTACTTTGCATGACTCAAGGAATAATATCTCTTATGAACATTGGTTTACCTTGTCTTATATTCAGTTTTGATTTGGATGGCCCTGGCATGGTTCTTTGAGGAGTGTCCTAGGCTTTCACCCAGGACGTTGTTGTTGATGTTTGAATCGGTTAAGATCAAAACAACAACCTCACGAGGATATAAATCCCTTTGTGTTTTCACAGAGTTGGTACTCCTATGTATATATTTTAAATATTTATCTTTCAATATCTTGGGACAATAATATGAAAAATAGGAGAGTGTTAAATAGCAAACTCCAAGTCTTATGAATCAAATAAATTGAAAGTTTTGTTGACTGAAAATAATATATATGCATCAAAGAAATCTTGAGAAAGGGACCATGAATATTCACTCATAAAATATGATGATTGCATAAATATTATACATAAATAACAATTAAAGAAAATAAAACATAAATCTCACATCCATCACAAAATTCAATTATTTTCGATCACATTCAAGGAAGGGAAGATAAAAGCCCACATATGAGAGAACATTAAAATAGTCTTTTAATTTAAAATAGAATAGAATATGATGGGACAAATTTAAATATCCAATGCTCAAAAACTCAAAGTTCAAAAGATATAATTAAAGTTTATCCCCAAATTAGTTCTCTGGGATTGTTTCAAAAAATAATATAGCCATTGATAGCCTTTAAAAATTAAAATGTGTTTTTCCAAAGTTGGACTGGGATTGGCTCTCGTGGACTGTAAAATAAAGATAAGGATAGGAACAAGGTTGGACCTGAAAGGAAGACAAGGAAAAAAAGATCAGAAAATCAGATATATTTTTCTTGGGAAAGATAAAACACAATTGGATTATTTATGAACAAGAAGAGAAAAGAATTGGGAAGAATGTGATTTGTATTACTTGTTGGATACTTCACACACACCTAGGATTTATTTTTCCTAAGGTTTTTCCTATGTTTATTAGTCATTATTCAGTCTCCTATATTTTAGGAAGAATATTCCTCTAGGGAGAATATTCTCTTCAGTTTGATCAGTTGAGTGGAGTATAAATGTCATATTGGTATTGTCACCATGCAGCATTGGGATCATCGCCAGATGATGTGCATTGTCCTTGGGATCATCACCAGACTAGCGCATTACTCATGATTCATTGATCTACTCCTCACTTCACTCTGCTTCAGTCAGTTAACTGAAGACTGGTAGACTAGTTAACTCAGCTTGGTGGAAGTTCACTCCCATAACTTCCTGAGAGACTAGACTAGGTGGAAGTTTACTCCCGTAACTGTTGGTGTGTGTCTAGATCACTCTAGAACACCACTATGGTGCATTGGCTTCTCCTCCAATGTGCATTGGTTGAGTTATATAGAGTATATCATGTGTAAATTATCATTCATTCATTTGGTTAATGAGAATTCTTCCATTCTTTCTCTCCTACTTCTCTTTTCTTCTATTTTTCGTGCAACTGTGTATGTCAATTCCCAGCTAGATCTATTATGTGCAGGTTCAAAACATTTACATGGTATCAGAGCCGATGGACTGCTAGGGAAAAGACACACCAAATTATTTTTCCATGTATCGAAGATTGAAGACAGCGGAAAAATGGAATTTCCAAAAGAATTCATCCTTACACCTTACAACTTCTTACAACTTCTTTGCATGGAAGGAGAATATGATCATGCATATTCAAAGAAAAGGATTGTACTGGTTAACCATGAACACGGAGGCAGAACCAACATCATCCATAGAAAATCCAAGTATCTAAATCAAATGGATGAAGCGTTTGGAATAATATGCAGTCTCATTTCTCCTGAACTTCTCTTTCACATATCCTCCTGTAAAACCCCCAATGAAACCTGGACCACCATTGAAGGGATTTTTGGAAAACGAGATGAGATGAGGGGACACATGATTGAGGTGGAATTGCTCACATTGGATCCAAAAAGCTTCGACAATCTCCAAGATTTCTTTACCAAATATAAGGATTTGTTGTCGCAACTCAAAGCTTGTGGGGTTGATAAATCTAAGGAGGAGAAACAAATATTTCTCACCATTCTCTCCAAACTTGGTCCAAAATACTCAGTGTTTGTATCCACATTTCATTCAGTTAGATTCTCCTCCGGATCTACCTAGATGATGCCCTATCTTGAGGCCTTTATCTAGTCTCTGACACAAGAGCAGAACAAGCTCATCAATATGGGAAAAATCAAAGGCCCAAAGGCGCATGCACTTACTGTGCAAGATGGTAGTGGTCATCAATATTAGAAATATAAATACAAAGACAAAAGGAAAGCACATGCAAATCCAAAGAAGGAAGGGTACTCAAAACCCTTCAACGATACCTCTGGATCCAAAGGTGGAAAGGGAAGAAAAGGGGAGAAATTCACTTACTGCTATAAAGGATTCCATCCATAATCCACATGTATACAGAAACAGATAGATACAATGACCCAAATACTTCAGCAAAACAACCTTGGAGATCGCATCCCCGAGGGTGCCAAGAAGAAGAAGCCAGAAGATCAAAATCCCAAGAAAAGAAATTCTAGCCATGCTTTGATTGCCATCAAATCCTCTCTCGATGCTTGGATCGTAGATTTAGGAGAATCACACCACATGGTTGCCACAAAAGAATTATATTCTTCATTGGATGCATGCAAAGGTCCTATTACTCTAATGTGGGACAACTCTCCAGTCAAGGTCACCAGCAAAGGGAGAATTGAACTCACAAACGGAAAGCTTTGAGAATGTGTTTCCATGTTCCCAAACTTTTCATCGATATTCTCTCTGTGTATCAGATGATAAACTCTAGCACTGGAAAGAGAGTCATATTCACACCCGATGCAGTGGATATCTATGACATGCAAACCAATTCTAGGGTTAAATCATCAATATAGACTCTACACATTTTCTGAATTTATTGAACCAGATTCTGCTTTGATGCTTACCCATGCTGATGAAAGGAGTAGGATATGGCACGAAATATTTGGGCATTTAAATTTCATATATATGCAACAACTTAGCAAGCAGGGAATGGTTGATGGTCTACCTAACATCCACTTCTCCAAAGGAATTTGTAAGGGATGTGTTCTTGGAAAACACCCTCGAGAGAAATTCGACAAATGAAAGACTCAAAAGGCTTCCTCTCCTTTAGATATGATCCATAGTGACCTCATGGGCCCTTTTCCGCATCCATCAATCAGTAAAGCAAGGTACGTGCTCATTTTTTTTTATGATTTCTCACGCGTCACATGGATTTTCTTTCTCAAGCAAAAATCAGAGGTCTTTCACCTCAAATATTTCAAAGCCCTTGTTGAGACACAGTGAGGAAAGAAAATAAAAGTCCTTCGAACAGATAATGGGGAAGAGTATGTCAACCATGAGATATAGAATATTTTTCATGAGGCAGGGATTCAGTTGCAGCACACGGTTCCCTATACTCCACAGCAAAATGGAGTTGTTGAGTGGAAAAATAGATCTCTAAAAGAGATGGCATATTGCATGCTACATGCAAAGTCACTTCCACATAGATTATGGGTTGAAGCACTTAATTATGCAACCTACATCCAAAACATATCTCCCCATATATCTATCAAGGATAAAACCCCCTACGAGGCTTGGAGCGGCCTCAAACCGGAAGTGACCCACTTTCTTATTTTTGGTTCACGTGCATGGGTCTGGATTCCCTCTGAAAAGATGAAGGCACTTGATCCACAGAGCACGGAGTGCATATTTTTTGGATACCCCGATGGTGTGAATGGATACAAACTTATTGATATTTCTTCGGACTGGATCATCATTGAGCAAAGTGTCCAATTCGAGGAAATTTTCTCACATGTACCTCAACAGCCACATGCAGACACCTTTGTTATTCCACTTGTCAAAGATGATGAGTATGCACATGTCGAATCTTCTTCATATGAGAGTTCTGATTCAGAGGATTCAAATGATCCAGATACATAGTCAATATAGTCAAATGTAGAGTTAGTGCATCCAGATGCAGATGCAGAGCCAGAGCAGAGGCCCAAGTGGGCCCAAACTACTCTTCAGGATGCAGGGGATCTTGTTGGTGATCCAGCTAATACTAGGAGGACTTGATATGATTTCGAAGAGCCTCCTCTTGCACTCACTGCCACTTAACCATTTCCACCCAGGCATCTTTTCTTGGTTCAGTCTTCAGATCCACACACTTATGGCGAGGCTGCTGGAAATCCCTTTTGAGAATCTGTCCTGCACGAGGAGTACAAATCCCTCCTCGAGAACCAGACTTGGGATCTGGTTCCCCTTCCTTCTGGAAGGAAACTTGTCAAGTGCAAATGGGTCTACAGGACCAAGAGCCCAGCGGATGGAAAGATTAGCAAATACAAAGCTGGGCTATTTGTCAAAGGATTTCAGCAGATGCATGGCATTGACTATGATGAGACCTTCACTCCAGTAGCAAAGATGTATTCCATATGTTTGGTACTTGCCATTGCGGCAGCCAAGGGATGGGAAGTCCATCAGATGGACGTGAAGAATGCATTTCTTCACAGCGATCTCTCTGACGAGATCTATATGGAGAAGCCCCAGGGATTTATGCAAGATTCATCTTTGGTTTGTCGACTGAAGAAATCTCTTTATGGCCTCAACCAGGCTTCGAGGGCATGGTATGCCAAGACGGACTCCTACCTGTTGTCACAGAACTTTTTACATTGTAAATTAGACCCGAATATTTACATGCTAAGGAGGGTTGATTCACTTCTACTCCTAGTTATGTATGTTGATGATTTGTTGATCATCAGTTGCTCGACTTCATCGATTGTTGTAGTCAAGAGGATTCTACATGATAGGTTATTGATGACGGACATGGTCTGCTAAATTTCTTCCTTGGACTCGAGATCAATCAGGATGCATCAGGCATCAAACTGTCTCAGGCTAAGTATGCACGAGATCTCCTTGAGATATTTCACATGACAGACTGCAGGTCTACCCCGAATCCTTTCCTATCAGGAGTCAGACTTGAGGATGGCGGGAACACTCCACTGGTTGACAACACATTGTACAGATAACTAGTGGGGAGCTTGTTGTATCTCACACACTCCAGACCAAACCTCTCCTATGCAGTTAGAGCAGTCTCCAGGTTCATGCAGGAGTCGCATGAGCTACATTGGAAGACTTCAAAGTGTATCCTTCGATACGTATAGGGCACCATCACCTTTGGGATTCATTATGCAGCAGACTCTACATTGGATCTCATTGGGTTCACTGATTCTGACTGGGATGACGATAGCATTGATCGCAAGTCCACATCTGGTTACTCACTCAATCTTGGTTCCGGGCCTATATGTTGGTCGAGCAAGAAGTAGGCTGATATTTCTTTATCTTCAGTCGAGGAAGAATACAAAGGGGTAGTCAACATAACCATTCAGGCTATGTGGCTACAACATTTTCTCACTGAGTTGGGAATTCAGTTTCATCGGTCAATCGTCATCTGGTTTGACAACTATAGAAATTTGAAGTTTTGTAGAGATCCAGTTCAAAGGCAACTGACGAAGCACATCGAGATCCACATGCACTACATCCGGGACTTAGTACATGAGGGGATCATCGACATGCAGTTTTTTCCTTCAGTAGAACAGACTGCAGACATCTTCACCAAGACCTTCACTGAGCAGAAGTTCCATTCTCTACGCAGTCATCTTGGAGTGAAGGACATCGTTTTCTAGCAACTTTCAATTCTTCTTTTTACATACATTGTACTTTGAGGGGGGGGGTTGCCATGAGGTTTTCGCTCTTTCCTCATTTATTTGAGTGTATATTTTGTATTTGGGTACCTAACATGGCCTCGTTGTCGAGACCCATTCTTTATTTTCACCATAGTGATGTTCAGGGGGGGTGTTGGGTTTGCTTCACACACACCTAGGATTTCCTTTTCCTAAGGTTTTTCCTATGTTTATTAGTCATTATTCAGTCTCCTATATTTTAGGAAGAATATTCCTCTAGGGAGAATATTCTCTTCAGTTCACACTTCAGTTTGACCAGTTGAGTGGAGTTTAGATGCCACATTGGTATTATCACCATGCAGCATTGGAATCATCACCAGCTAATGTGCATTATCCTTGGGATCATCACTAGACTAATGCATTACTCATGATTCCTTGATCTTCTTCTCACTTCACTATGTTTCAGTCAGTTAATTGAAGACTAATAGACTAGTTAACTCAACTAGGTGGCATTTCACTCCCATAACTGCTCGAGAGACTAGACTAAGTGGTAGTTTACTCCCGTAATTGTTGGTGTGTGTCCAGATCACTCTAGACCACCATTATGGTGCATTGGTTTCTCCTCCAATGTGTATTGGTTGATTTATATAGAGTATATCATGTGTAAATTATCATTCATTCATTTGGTTAATGAGAATTATTCCATTCTTTCTCTCATGCTTATTTTTTCTTCTATTTTCTCTGCAACTGTGTATGTCAATTCCCAGCTAGATCTATTTTGTGCAGGTTCAACACATTTACATTACTCACTGTGATGGAATCTTTTTTTATTATTTTGTTGTCGATGTTGCTCTTATATTATCCTTGGTGGCAGTTTCATGACTGGTACCAATCACTTTCGTTTGATCTTCTTTAGTAATTCTGATTAAAGCTAACTTTAACCAATTCTCAATGTATTCGCGCATAGGAGGAAGGGTTGTCTCTTGTTTGACTCTTATGTCAAATAATGTATTTTCAAATTCTATAAAATCAATTGAAAGTTGTTGTATTGTAACTTCAATGTCTTCATTTTTATTTACATATTCTACAAGCCAACTTTGAATTTCTTGCTCGATATATTTGGTCATGCTATTGAACTTCTCCACCGATACGCCCTTTAATGTTTCTATATGCTTCTCAAATTGTTCCCTTGTCATGAGAATAGACTTTGAAATCAATTTAGGATCTTGTACTTCACCAATGGTTCCTGCAAGGTCTAATTCGACCAATTTTGAATAAGCTTTCCCCTTTTTAACGCTTAGAATATCAAGGTTATCTAATAACACCTTTAAAGTTTTAATTCTCTTTATCCAACATGCTTTCAATTGTTTTACACGTGTCAGGGATGAAAAATCGTCTTATTTTCTCCTAAGTTCAGTCATACTAGAAATTTTCAGAACAAATGTAATTACACCATCTTTATAAAAACCTTCATCATTTTTTAGGTCGGCCTGTAGATATTCTCTACAATTTTAAATCTTGGAACCCAAAGAAAAAAAGTTTCTTGGTAAATCTCGTGTCTCTAAAATGAGAGGCATTCTCTTCTCTATGTTTTATCCAATATAGCGTCTAACTGTAGCAAGTAGACTCGATGTTCCCTTCAACCTTAAACTTGATTATGGGGTTTTATCAGAGCTTTTCCAAGGTTCGATTGTTGAAACCGGAGTAGAAAATATAGGGGGTGGCATTAGAGTAGACTATAATTCCTTAACCCTTTCTTTAAGCATGATATTTTTGGTTTCCATATCATCCACCGACATTTCTAAAGAATCTCTCGTAGCTCTGTGAATTCTAGCAATTATGGAAGGTGGTATGTCGTTGAGATCTAACTATGATCGATATTTTCCTTGGATTCTTTTATTTTTTTAATTAAATCTTTCAAAAAATAATTTTTTGGAACTTTTATCAAATAAGGCATTATGTATAGTGAATGATTCATCCTTTGAAAAGACTTCTTCTTGAATTGCAATTTCGGTTGCAACTTCCTTACTTTCTTGCAATCTAAGTTCATCATCAGGAAATTATATATTCTCGATGTCAACATCCAGGTCCATATTTTCAAGGATGATATCGTTCTCATGTACTTTTTGTTCTACCTCTTGTTGATAATTTTGTCTTTTTATTTTAACTTGGAGTTTATGAGACCACTCCAACCTTCCCTGTAGAGGGTTTTTGTCACCTCATCATCAAAATTATTAGTTGAAGACTTATTTTGTCCTGGTGTTACTGACTGGGAACTTTGCTTCGGTGGGCCACTTTTATGTGAAACATTGGGAGAATGAGTACTTCTTTCATTTTCCACTCGTTCCCTCTATTTATGTTGATTTGTAGTACTAACAATAGTCTCAATATCATCAATTTTCCTTTAGACAATTGGTGTTGGTGGGTCTTGACTATCACCCTCCTCTTCTCCAAATAAAAATGTATTAGCAAGTGTAATGCTAAATATGATAGGTATCATGTGGTCCATAAAAATATAATTTGGTTCAAAACCCTTGATTTCTTCTGCAAATTTCAAACTGTATTGGTCCAACTGTACTGCAAATTCATCAATTTTAGAAATGCTTCCTAGTAAAATTTCTCCAATTTTCCATGGCAATGGAATGAATTGTCGCTTCCTTTTCTCATAGAAGAAATGTACCCAAAACATGTATTGTTTGGAAACCTCTATGGAAAACATTATATTTGGAACATAATAAAGGAGATAAAGGGGATTTTCACGAGAATAATATATTCTAACCACACTATAATGTTCCATTTTTTCAATACTCCCCTTTTTAGCCAGGAAGGTTGATGCTTCCAAGGACAGTCTGGATGTATTCAATCCGAAGATAAGTTTCTTGAAAGAATATACAAATGCATTGTAAACTTCGTAAAAATGATAAGTGGCCTTTTGTTTCCATAAGGCTTGGTACCACATTGGTATTGGATCAATTTTACAGCCAACTCTTCTTCTGACATTCAAACCCCCAAAGACATGATAGTAAGTGATAGAAAATATCAAATAGGAAGACATAAAATCTCTTATTATTCTTGAAATTCGATAATTGTGAAGATATTTCCCCATAAATAATCTTCGCCTAGTCGAAGATTGTTTGTTCATGAACTGTGAATGTAGAATATAAAGAGCTAACCGATGAATGGTTGTTTTGGATTCTTGACCTGTAACTTTGGAAAAGAGCCATGTTATCTCTCAATAAGGATTTTTAAGTAAAATGACCTGAATTTTTTATATTTCCTCTGGCATCGTTGCAGGATCTTCTAGATATTTCTGCATGAGTTTTAGTCCATTGTCTTTCTCCTTCAAGGAATTTTTGGCCGCGTCCCCCTTGAATGTGATCGTTGGCTTTGGAAGCTTTAACATTCTTCTGAAAACTTATGGTGATAAAGAAATAGGAGAATCACCTTGAAGTTGAATCGTCCTCCGATTTTGATCAAATTTATCAACACACCAGGAAGCTATCTCTCTAGAATCAAAGACCTCGGGTACGCATCCAACTAAGGCAATGCCTGATGTCCAAACTATGTTTTTGTTTCTTTCTAGTAATGGAAATGATGAATAATACCAATAGGATCTTGAAAACTGGAACTTCTGGTCCTTTCATCCAAATAAATTCAAAGTATCCCCACAGAATTGTTCTTTTCTTCTCATAGTCATTTTGATGAAGTTGGCGGATTATTGTACAGACACTTTAAGATGTTAACTTCTCGAAGTAATTAAAATTAAATATGTCTTGGAAAAAATGATGCATGTATTGTAGCGGAGGATTAGACTTGAAGATCGAGATATAGTAGAACTACGATGAACTCGCGGTAGAAACTGAAAATTGGTTAAGTATAGGAATTTATCGGTCAAACGTAGAGAAAAGAAGATTGCAAAGTTTGATGACCCGCGAACCCGCAGTGATATGGAAAATTGGTTAAGTGTGGGGCTATCAAGAGAGTTAAGAGCATATCTTGAAAATGACTAAGTATTATAGATCGATCGGTCAAACTTACAGTCATGACAAGAAAATGAATTGGAGAAGTGCTTCAAACCCGCAGTGGAAAATGAACTCGAAAATATTCTAAATATAGTGAAATATGAGGGTCACATAATATAAAGTGCATTATCGTGACGGTGAAGGAACGAACTTGAGTGAAAATAATGAGAATAACACGTGGACCCTTCGTTTCGCGGAAAGTCTAAGAATAAGACTGAGTATTGGTGGAATTTGCATACGACGAAGAATACAAGTGCATTATGAGTAAGGTGGAACTTGATGGAGATGAGTCATGAACCCGACGTGGATAAAAAAATTCTAAGTACAAAAATAGATAGAAGGAAAAGGGTATTAATCTATATATATACATATCAATAGTTGTGCCCTTATTGCAGGACTTTGGCATGTGTGATGCAAAGCAGTGAGTCGTCCAGTGACTTTCCACCTTCCAACATGAGATTCGACATCTTCAAAACCATGGAGGATGGATAGATAGGCTTGGTTTTGGAAGATTTGGTCATGATGGCACACAGATGGGATGAAATCCCACATGATGGGCAAAGTACTCTAGGGATTATTATTCAATGGATTGAGGACTTTGCAACAGCAGATAGTCGGATACCATGCAAAGACGAGATGCGGCCTCCTTCACCCTGGACATAGTGCCCTAGACTCTTGACGTTGGCCTCCATTTGAGGATGACATCACCTTCTAGGGTTTGATGGAGATAGGGTTTGATGCCACTTGGGGTACCACTGATGATGGACCATGACCATGGACGATGATATGCACCCTTTTCCATGATTTCACCTTGAGATGATGCCACATGGCCTTGGGAGGCTTGACATCACCACACGTGTGGCATTTATGATGGCTTATTTGCATTTTTATCATTTGTAGTGGTTACTTGAGGGGTCGGCCCCACTTATTTTGTTATTCCACTTTATTATGTGGACAAAGCACTAGGGTTTACCTCGTATAAAGAGGTTAGTGCTAGGATCATTTCAATCATCATCACATTCCTCACTCTCTTGTGGGGTAACACTTCTAAAAGAATCACTATCTTGGTTTCTTTGGTTCTTTTCTCTCATGCGCTAAGCTTGGAAGCCTTTTTGTGGATGGTTTTCTCTTTTGGATGATAATTTTCTGCAATTAGGGTTTGATGTTCTTGATACTTGGAAGAAGTAAGTAATTTTCTGCAATTTTATGTTTCTTGCTATTGCTAAAGGTTAAATTGTTATCTTGTTGAAACCCTAAGAGGGAGACATAAGTGTTTATGTCCTTCATAAAGTCTTTATTGTCCAAGTTTGTGAAGCATTCTTTGCTAGGGTTAAAAGTCTAAGCCCAAAAGTGCTTGCACTTTAGGGTTTTAACCCTAGCCTTTGATCATTGACCTAAGTGAAGCTAGAAGAAGTGGAAAACGAAACCTAGGGCCCAAGAGTGTTTGCACCCTAGGTACCTCTTTCCTCAAAGTCTAAAACCTAAGGCCCAAGTGTGTTTGCACCTTAGGGTTTAGACCTTACCTTTCTTGTTTCATCTAGTTCAGTCTTCAAACTAATGCATTTGAGACTCCATAATCCCTAGAGGACAATGACACTAGTCTAGAGGTGTTCTTATGGTTAAAGTAGCTATTAAAATCAATATTCTATATCTCTCAAACATCCTACTAACCTTTCTAACCCTAACCCTAGCAAACTATCAATATTATTGGTGTTGTTATAAAAGTTTGTTATAGCCACTGAAAACTACCTTAATTTGTTGCATACACTCATTGATAAGTGGCTTAAACTACTCAGAAATTACTTCTAGCAATTGGATAATTTTATGTTTGTTGAATGTTTACTTTTCATGGTGAATTGCTACATTTCTGAGTACTTCTATTTGTTGTTGTTGCAAAGTAATAATTGTTGTTATAAAACTAGTTTATTGTTGCAATTTGCAATAACCCTAGCATGTATTCATTGTCTAGTGTCTAAGAGCTTAATATTGCACTTTGTACCTTGGAAATTGTCTATATTATGCTACAAATTGTTTATTGTCTCGTATAGGTACAAAAATTACCTCGTTACCTTCTACTCCTTTCCTAGAGCTAGACCTAACTAACATGTGATCAAGATAGGAGGTTGTAGGCTTGGCTAATATTGCTATTTGATCCCTTGAAGTCACCAGGGAAGCATCCCTTGTGGTGGACCTCTTCTATCACTAAAACGAGGGAAGTCTTTACTTAGATGACAGTGGTAGATTCTCCCATAGTTACACAAGATTTGGAATCTTGTGGAGGGATTTGCACAAGTACAAATCATGTGATAACATGGTCGATACATCTTTTTTCACTACCTTTTGTGTTTGTGAGATAGGTGGAACAAACAAAATAGAACCCCATAATTTTGGTTTTATTTTCCTTGATTTGGACAAGATTTTAAAATTGAAGTTTTTGTTCTTCTATTTTTTGCCACTATTAACTCAACATATCTAGTCCAGTGAATATTTGTAACTCTGTGACAACCACTAGCCTTTGGTCAAGACTTCTCGAAGAGCCAACGAATATTTGTAACTATGTGACAACCCCTAGCCTTTGGTCAAGACTTCTCAAAGAGTGGATAGTCAGTGGGATTCTCAAAACCTGCCATACCTGTACTTCAGTATTCTCTTAAATTACTATAATTTAATCTTTTTTAGATCTTTAAAATGTTCAAAGCAATAGAATAGAGCATACGCGTAAGCCTATTCCTACATACCTCATGGGCAAGAGGTTAAACTGCAATCGAGGGTAGTATTAGGGCTTATGTATAAGACGAAGGCTAGATACTACATGAAGGGATAGAACCCCATTGTTATAGCCTCAATAATGATAGTACGGGGCACTAACCTTCTTGCCAATACTATGTACGCTGAAATTGCCTTTTGGTGTTGGTGTATGACCTAAAACTACCCATGATTGGCTAAAGAGCTCATCTTCCTTGGACATAATGAAACAAGTTAACAGCCCAAGACCCGTATGCATCTGGTAAGAGTGGCAACCTTACAAATCACCAACAAGTTACTTCAAGTGACCAAGTTTTGTTTACACACGATGATACTATTACACATCAAGATTTTGAAATTGTATCCTTAGAGACTAACTAGTAGCCTTGAGTATTGTAAGTTTTTTTCATTAATCTTTTCTTTTAATATGAGGACGAATTATCTTTTAAGATGCATTTTACAATCATCTTCTCTTCTCTCAAGTCAATTGGCTCACATCTCTCCAACAAAAAAAAAAATCAATATTTAAGATTTTGACCAACATCTCAATTAATATAATAAATTATATCATCTATCATAAATAAAATTCCAAGACACAGATTTCATACATGAGGTGAAATGCATCCACTGCTCCCAACAACTATCTTTTCATCCATGAATTTACTACCATGCACTTTGGCCATAAATATGAGAACCGTTTCCTCTCACAATTTTTTCCTCTGTATGAAGTTCAAATTGAGGGTTTCAGTCAATCATATATAAAAGGATTAAGCAATGACCATAGAGCATAAACTTACCATAAAAAATCAGGTAACCTTGAATAACTCTCCTCTCCTCACTAATTTTGATTTCTAATAACAATCTTGTAAATTATCGTCATTTTCAGGTTTCCACGAAGTTTTTGTAGTATTTCAAGTATTCCAAATTATTTATAAAGTCAGGTTAAACACTATCAATGAATATGGAACCAAAACAAGGGTAACACTGCACACAGATCTGAGATCTTTAGGTAAATAAACATATTATATTTATTCTCTATACAAATGTTTAACATCCAGCACAGTTAGCGTAGCCACATCATATCCACATTATACACAATTACGTTTTATCAATAGCCTGAATGTACAAGCATGTTCACGATAGCTTGTTTTCCTTTTCAACTATAAATTAATGCAGTCCAGTGATTTTCAAAAAGTCCCAATTTCTTTGCTGCCACGAACTCATTTTACCACAAGAATGATTGGGAAAAGTTAATTAGTTTTTTTAAGGACCTTAATTGATTCATCAGTTCCATCGTCCTTGAAACATTGGATAGATGAATGTCATGTTTTATCATTGTTTTGATGCAAATCATAAAATGATTTTTAAAACCCTAATTTCTATCTATGAAATAGTCACCATGTCCCGAAGAATACACATTGTTTGGCATTTGGCATCATGCTGCAGTGTGAGTCATTGTGTGAGTGAGCAGCATTGAGTCTTGTGTGAAGTGTAAAGAGGACCTATGAAATAGTCACCATGTCACGAAGAATACACATTGTTTGGCATTTGGCATCATGTTGCACTGTGAGTCATTGTGTGAGTGAGCAGCATTGAGTCTTGTGTGAAGAAAGAAAGAAAGAAAATGATTTTCACGTCCACGAGGCTAACAATAGCCTATGGGACAGACCGCCTCACGCATTGATTTCTACAGTTCAGCCCTTTTCCTATTCAACTTGATGATGAGCTCCCCCAATTTCTCCACTGTCCCCTCCCTGAATAAGTTATTCCAAGAGCTAGTTGTCAAGATACTTATATAGTTGTCCCTATTGTCTGTTTTTGAAGGCTTCACACTCTAAAATGAAATGTTTTTCTGTTTCCACTTTTCCGAAGGTGCAGAGCACACACACCCTTTATTCTCAAGCTTCTTTTGGTCTTTTCCTACGCCCAGTTTCACAACAGAGTTGATGTGAATTGGTTCTTAATTGGACAATAAGTGTTTTGGCTCTCCAAGATATATTGGCCCCTATGTACATTTTTTTATGATGATTGTATGTGGGGTTAAACTCTTCAATATAATACTCTTTCTTTCCCCCAAGCCCTTTATCCCAAGTTCGCTTGTGGAACCTATCAATAACAAAAGTCTTTATCACTTTATTGTTCGTAGGGCACATGTTCAAGTGGATATCCCATTTATTAAGCCATTTAATATTTTGTCGCATCCACGTCTTCTTTATTTTGTACAATATGTCATTGAAGACGACCTTAGACCACCGACTGTCTTCCATTTGCACAATTTTTTTTAGATATCTTATGAGACACACCATAGCAATTGCTTCAATAGGAGCAGCCCCTATTTCACTTAGCATGATATCATAAGGGACTGAACTTTTAATTTTAAACTTGTTTGTGATCAAGTGTTTTTTAATCTTCTCAATTCGCTTCCACTGTAAGTCAGATGTGTTGTTGGCCCACACTTCACAACCATATAGAACCACCTGGATCACTAAAAGCCCAAAGAGAGTTTGCATAGTCTTCCAATCCCATAGCTCTGCTTCTCTGCATCTATTTTAAAAAGCATAGAATGCTTTCCAACCTCTCAAAGTTCTTTTCTTTCTGCAACCTTCCCAATTTAGATTTTTGTTGAAGTCAATTTCAAGGTATTTGTAATCTGTCACTTCTTCAAGAGTGTTTCCTTCAAAGTAGAACTTATGTTGTTTATGTTTTCTTTTGCTAGAAAAAATTACCACTTTCGTCTTGCTAGTATTGACTTGCATCCGCACTGGACTACAAAAACGCTCAAGGGAAATAAAATGTTCTTCCAACCCAAGAGCAGATTTAGCAATCAAAATAAGGTCATTTGCATACAAAAGAAGCCTTATCACAAAATCACCCAAAAGAGCACCATCACCCTTCTGTAAGTTTAACCACTCTTCAAGTTTGTTTATATATAAACCAAAAAGGGTAGGGGCCAATGGGCACCCTTGCTTGACCCTGATATCGCTCCTAAAACTTTCAGAGATACCAGCTGACGTTTTGATTTTGACTTTAACCTCCTCATATAGCCTATGGACGACTGCTCTAAGATGTATAGCAACCCCAAGTTCCTCCATTCTATGCCAAAACTTATCTCTAGGGACCATGTCAAAAGCTTTTTTGAAATCGACAAAGCAACAAAAGGCTTCATTGAAGTGTAAAGAGGACCAAGGTGTATTGAGTAGTCACGATTGAGTGAGGGCTAAGCCACATTGAAGAGCCATTGTTGATCGAGGTGCATTCAAAAGCATTATGAGCAATGCATTGTCAGAAACAGTGTGAGGTGTCTTGTCAGCATTTGGTAATTTTTGTGTTGTGAGCAGCAGTGTGAGAATTCGTGAGCAGTTGCCAACATTTGCGATTTTCTTACCACTGTTTTCCAGGTATGTTTGTCCACAAAATTCCGCTGTGAGATTTCCTGTAGTGTTGTAAGTTCGGAAGAATGGTTTCCTAAATTCTGTTGTGTGGTTTTACTATTTTAATTGCCTATGACGTCTGTTAAAACTTAATGGTAATAGCTTATGACATCACATGTTTGCTGAAACTTAATGGTAATAGCTTATGACATCACATGTTTGAAGCCTTTATGTTAAAACTTAATGATAATAGCTTATGACAGCACATGTTTGTTGAAGCTTAATGGTAATAGCTTATGACATCACATGTTTGAAGCTTTTTTCCAGGGTTTAGTTATATAGACCAGTGGATGAGTTTTGTTACTTGTACCTTGTTGAACCACTAAATAGAGGGCTTTTTCCAAATTTTAGTTATATAGACTAGTGGATGAGTTTTGTTACTTGTACCTTGTTAAACCACTAAATATACTAAAATAGTAAAGTTTAATACACAATACTATATAATATATAGTAATTCCAACAAACAGTAGAGGCAATACTATAGAGTAATTCCAGCAAACAGTAGGGGCAGAGCTGTTCCAAATTGGCCTCCAATTTAATTAAAATTAAAATTTTATATTAAAATCTGAGGCATTGCTAGGATGCAAAACAGTTCAGGAATAGCCTATATTTTTTATTGAAATAAATATTGGAATCTTAGCAATAATTAAAATTTTATATTAAAATCTGAGGCATTGCTAGGATGCAAAACAGTTCAGGAATAGCCTATATTTTTTATTGAAATAAATATTAGAATCTAAGCATTGCTAAGAGGTAGAACATTTTAGCGTTGGCATTATATCACATCTCTCAGTTTTTAGTTTAGCTGAATGTGTGGTGTGTTTGTGCACCATGAATATAATATGAACATTGGTAAGTAGTGTTTTCAAGCAACTTATAAATTGAAATATAATATATATCAATACATCATCCACTGTAGTCTTGTAGCCTGTATGTATAATTGTATGTATAATTGTCTGGATACATTGTAGTCTAGAATATTTTTATATTTTTTTAATATATAATATTGTCTCTCCCAACTTAACATTTCCTGCAAATTTGACAAAACTTCTAGTCATTTCAGATACTCATATCCACATTCCTAACATTCCCGTGTTCCGGAAACTCATTCAACATAGATGAAACATTCATGTTAAACTTCTCTGTTCATTAGAGCTACAAAGCATCTAACAAAAGCGTCCCAATATTTCTACTTCTGACTGATTTAACTTTGTCCATAATGATGGGTCCCAAACCAAAGTGAAATTGGAACCAAAACTTCGTTCAAGCTATTATACGATTATATTACTCATCAACTTGAATGCGTGAGGAAGCTTACATGAAATCTAATGATAACCTAATAAAGACAAGAAGTTACCAAGTGCATAACTTCAGATATAAATATATAAAGCTTCTGTTTACTGGGTTACTGAAATATAACGCTCATCCATAGTACCTCTTTTTATTATCATTGGAATCAACCTCAAACTCTTTCAATAATCTTACGTATGTGCCAAGTGTGTCCACATTTGCATGGACTAATACAAAGATAATAAAACAATCACAACTAAAGAAACATTGCCTGCACAACACCCTCGCGCAGACATCTCAGGGAAGTGAATGTTATAAAACCATATTTGTAAAATGCATTTCTTCAAATTTGGGTTCCTCCAATTACAAAAATAAGAGCTTTAGTGAAGGAATCCTTGATTAACAGTGACCTTCAGTAACATACGTTACAAATGAACGCTAGCTTCTGTAAATGCCATCTTCCACTGTAAATGAGTCACCTTTTGTCGCTTGAAAAAATCACTTGTTGGAGCCGACATTCAACATATAAATTAGATATCACACATATGTCACCTCTGGTCACAGTGAGCGAAATCAAATATGGAGAATCGCGACATAAAAGGTTTTTTATCCTTTTGAATGCCATCAGACTATAGAATTACGCACATACATTTGCTGTCCTTTGGCGAGTCTGAAGGTTGCTTTTCTGTTTGACGCAGACAAACATCGAGTCAGATTATATGAAAAGAGAAAAAATGGCAAAATGTGCCATTTTAACAAAACAAACTCAACACTGCACTACATATATGTCCAGACACCTAACATCTAAGAGATAGAACATGCATTTGGCCGAGAAAAATCTCAAGACAGCTCTCCACTATCTTCGGACAAAAGAATTAATTTTTGGGATTAGTACCATTTCCTTTTTCAGCCGATGGAGGGCGTAAAACAACATGCATAGTTATGACTCCACCAGGAAGATCGCATATTGGACCCCTGCACTCCCCAAGAGTTTTGTTGTTCTCCAATATCTTTCCAGCATTGATCAACTTGACATCATTGATGGTTCTTGGCCCGTTCTCTTTCTCTGAAACAAGAAACGCATGAGATACTAACCTCTACAAGGAAGTGTAAGGAGGTTCCAGGAATGAAAGAGAAATATGTAATAAATGCAAAATTATACAATTTGGTTGCACTCTATCCAGGAAGCATGTTCCATGACAAAAGTCTATATCCAAAAATGTCATTGTGCAAAGATCAATTTAGACTTCTTTCTTTCCATCTACCCTACCTTTCACAGAACACAAAGGGAAAAATACTAAGCATAGATCAAATCAATCTACAAATCTGACAAAATATGTTCAAGCTGCTCCTCTTATAAAGTTCTTAGTTCAGTACCCCAATAAAGAGCTAAAGAATAAGATATATCAAAAACAAACTTCACAGAAATAGAAACTGCATTGCAATTTCTCATTTTCAAAGAACACACACAAGCACACACAATGGGTCCAAGAGAGAGCAAACCCACAAAGCACAAGAAAGAAAAATAGAAGGGCTTCGCAACTCACCACACTTTTCCATTAGTCCCGTATATTTGTAGTTGCACCTAGCGACTTGGTTGGTATGCCTATCAAGAGAACAACCCCTACTATGACACTAACACATGCATGTGAGAATTAACATTTACATCAAGTGACTTGGTCGATAAACCCATCAAGAGACCAATGCCCGACTATGACACTACATGCATGTGGGAACTAATAAATTCCCACAAAATCATAATTAACATCATCTACACCAAGTGACTTGATTGGTATCCCCATCAAGAGACCTGCTCCTACTATGACACTAACACACATGCACATGAGAATTGAGAAACTCCCACAAAATCATAACTAACATCAAGCTGGCTTATCTGAATTCAAACATGCTAGACATGTTTGACCCATGCATGACATGCTAGCTAACACGTGCTTACCCTATGACTACTACCATTGCATGTTTGACTCATGCTTTATTAAATACTACCATGAACTTTACTATTATCACTTGGCACTGCCACAACTCTAGGCATGCAAGGCCATGTTGATGTTGGATTAACTTCAACACCCCCCATACAACATCAACACGCACAATTTTTTCCATGTGGACACACCTCTACCCATTGATTCTAACCCTAGCAATGAAGGCGCTTACACTACTTAAACCAGCACACATTTGCTCATATTTTGGAACTCTAAGCAACCTCCTCCCCTCCAACTATTATCGAGTGCAACTGCCATCTCTTCCAGTTTTTGAAGCATAATCACCAGTTAAGCCAATCCTATCGATTCACCTAAGCAATTGCCTCGATTTGGAGGCATATTGAGGAACCCTTCATTTCCTTTGGACACCTTTTTTCACAATGATTTAGTAGCTCCAACACCTCTTGTAGTTTTTTGAAACAATCAAATGACTTTGATATAGGTATCGTCAATTGTATGATCAGCAAAATGTGCTTCATCAACCCCATTGGTTCCATTCACTTTAAGTAGCTCCACAACCCTTTTATTACAATGCCACACAATATGTCCTAATTAACACTTGCATCTCCTTTTCCTTGCACTAGAACTTGATCCATGAGATTTCTCCTAGTTGGATTTCTCTACATACAAAGGGGATTAACAATGATATTCTCACCGCTACTCTTCAATTGCCTTTCTTCTTCAGGAAGAAAAATAATCATGCTTCCTAGCATTTGTGACGGTAGAGTTCCAAAGGGGAATGCTTTGTTCCCGAACTCCAATGTCATGCTTTTCAATAGGATTGCCTTTGCACCTTCTTCATCTACTTGAGCTTCTGTTCTTGCAAATTGATTCATCATAGATTTTAGCTTGCTAACATTACTCACTACACTCTCGCCTAGGGACATCTTCAAATTGAAGAGTTGCTGCTTCAGCAAGGCTTTGGCATTTTTAGACTTTGAGTCAAACAAAATCTTTCTAATGTATCCTAGAGCTCCTTGGAGGTTTTGCACAAATCGACTAGGTGAATTTGTGAGTTGAAGAAGCCCACCCCAATAGGAGATGAAGCGTTTTCATGATTGATTTCCCACTTTGTTGCATGGGAGCGGGTAGGTTTCACCTATTTTCCTTCAACAATCCTCCACAAATCTTTCTTTAATTAGATGGAGCTTCATCTTGACCTACCAAGTGTGAATTTTCACCTATAAACTTCTCCAAGGGATAAACTAGAGCCATATTCCTCATAACATACTTCTACACACAATTACTCAAACATGGCAACAATCTATTCAAAATAGAAATTTCTACCCTCTACAACAAATTGCACTCATGGAATCTCCCTATAATTCATCTCCTCTCTATAAGGAGATCAGAGCTGACCTTGCTCCAACACCCATGTGATATTTTGCTATGAATATGAGAGTAGCAGCACACAAACACAAAGCACACATGACGGATTCATGAGAGAGCAAACCCACACAGCACAAGAAAGAAGAAGGGCTTCACAATTCTCCACACTTTTCCATCGGTCCCATACATTTATAGTTACATCAAGTGACTTGGATAGTATGCCCATTAAGTGACCAACTCCTACTATGACACTAACGCATGCATGAGAGAATGAATAAACTCCCACAAAATCATAAATAACATCATGCTAACTTATGCTTGACTCAAACATGCTAGACAGTGGACACGTTTGACCCATGCATGACATGCTAACTAACACTTGCTTACCCTATCACTACTACTATTGCATTTTGACTCATGCTTTATCAAATACCACCACTTGAATTTTACTTTTACCACTACCACAACTCTAGGCATGCTAAGGCACAATAATGTTGGATGGAATTCCAACAGTTTGGCACTCCAATAAAGAGATGAAAAAATAAGATGTATCAAAAACAAACTTCACAGAACTAGGAATTGCAGTGCAGTTTCTCATTTTCATTTTTTAACTCAAATCTCTCTCCACAAAAAATACCTAACAGTTCAATTAGACAATAAGTCCCTCAAAATGGTGACCAGTGGCTACATGATAGACCTCCATAAAATCATCAAATGGTCACGAAATATACACCCCAATGCCAATAGCAGTCCTCAAGTAAACTGGGCTTCAGTCACTAAGGGATGTCAGCTATCTTCAGTTCACACAAAGGCCATGAATAAAGTGAAGTAGATTCTATCCGTATTCAAGTTAAGATTGGACTCTATATGGACAGAGTATGCTCACATATAAAAATTCTAAGCATTCCTTCAGTTCTTAGTAGCATTGTTCAATATTCAAATAAACAGAAACTTCACCCTGTGACAAATATTTATATTATTCAATGATACAAAATGTAGTTTAGATAGAAAAACAGATCGTGTAAGATTTTATTAGATAACAAGTATCTTTTGTAATTATTTGAACCATATGAATGTCATATTCATGTCCTTCCTATTTCCATCTGAAGCAAGAATTATCTAAAATATATGCCTATTTCTTCTCCTCATAACCATCTTGTTTGCAGCTCTCTCTTTTCTGTAGCCCTCTCCTCTTCTGCATTTTGTCTCTTCTTTAATCCCTTTCAGTCCTAAATTCTCTCTGCTCCACCTTCCAAATGCATCTCTGTCCTCTTCTTTCCGTATTGTATATATTTGTTCAGATGGCAGAGAGAGAGGTAGATATTTGTTTTGACAGCCACAGGTTTTAAAATTTAAACATAGTTCACATTTAAGGTCATACATTGTGGATCTATACATCAAGATAAATTGAACCCACGGCCCAACTTACTAAAGTTCTTGTTCGACACCCTTCGAAATATCAATGTCTATTTCTGTAAATTAAAAAATGCTTATGTGTGTATAATACAATAGTTTTCCAGTGGTAATCAATAGCCATCCGCATCACTATTTTTCATATAGCAACTCAACATCTGAAGATAACTCAAAAAGCATCCTAAGCTAATGATGCATTCCACCTAAGAAACTTATCACATAAACTGTGGGCTTCTTATGATGGACCCAGACAAGTTATATCAAAGAAAAGAAACTTCCATAATGCACACAATGAATATCAAACCAAACATAACCTTGACATTAAACCAAATGCAGTATAACTTGCCTGGTAACAACCACAAGAATGTTGCACAATACAATATTTAAAATCAAAATCTGAATAAGTCCTGTACACATAAAATCGGGTCTCAAGAACTAAATGACAAAAGTTGTTTAAAGTCCTTTGATTACAAATTGCTACATTTAAAATATCTACACTACCCATGGATAGGACTAGATAGATTAGACTTTTAGTCTTGGAAGTGCAATCCACTTCAACTCAAATCAGGTTTCATGAACTAAGAGACACGCTGTATAGTTGTTTAAAAAATTTCCTAGTTGCACAAGAACCGCTCCTGATGTCTCCGAAACTCACTCCCATCGTTCCAACGTTTTTGGGAGCTTGGGAACGGGTACAAAATGTCCCCAATTCGCTGGGAACAGTTCTGGAAACTTGGGAGCTTCGAAGTCAAAGAAATGGGAGCTTGGGAACATTTTAAATGGAGTTTCTGGTGTAGGGAGCCTGTAGAAGCTCTTTGTCTGACAGGGAGCTCCCACAAACTCCCAAGCTTGTGGGCCCCAAATTGATGCATCCCTGGCATGTTTTCTCACTGTTTTGCAACTTTAAAAGCCCTTATTTCTACCTATAAAATAGCCATCCCATCATGAAGAATACACATTGTTTGGCAACTGGCATTCTTTTGGCATTTGGCATCATGCTGCATTGTGAGTTGGTGTCTAAGTGAGCAGCATTGTGAATCTTAATGTGAGGGCCAAGGTGTACTGAGTAGTCACGATTGAGTGAGTGAGCATTGAGACACATTGAAGAATCACAGGTGAGTGAGGCGCATTGAGGAGCATTGTGAGAAACAGTGTGAGGCGTCTTGCCAACATTTGGTCTTCTCAACATTGTGAGCAGCAGTGTGAAAATTCGTGAACAGCTGCCAGCATTTGTCATTTTCTCAGACCAGCGTTTTCCAGGTATGCTTGTCCACTAAATTCTGCTGTGTGATTCCCTGTACTGACATAAGTTCTGCTGTGTAGTTTCCTAAATTCTGCTGTGTCGTTTTACTATTTCAATTACCTATAAGGTCTGCTTAAGCCTAATAGTAATAGCTTATGACATGACATGTTTGAAGCTTTTTTCAAGGCTTTAGTTATAGAGACCAGTGGATGAGTTTTGTTACCTGTAAGTTGTAACTTGTTGAACAGCTGAATATACTAAAGTAGGAAAGTCTAGTATACTATATAGCAATCCCAGCAGACAGTATGAGGCAGAGCTGTCCCAGATTGGCCTCCAAGTTGGTTGAAAAAAAAAATTAATTCTAAAATCTGAGGCATTGCTGGGAGGCAAAACAGCTCAGAAATGGCCTACATTTTGATTGAAATAAATACTAGAGTGTGGCATTGCTAGGAGGTAGAACATTCCAATATCAGCATTATATTACAATTCTCAATTTTGAGTTTGGCCAAATATGTGTATGGCGTGTTCATGTACCATGAATGTAATATGAACATTGGTAAGTAGTACCTTCAAGCAGCTCATAAATTAAAATATAATATATATCAACACACCATCCACTGTAGTCTTATGGCCTATATGTATCATTGTCTGGATACATTATAGTTTAGAATATGTTTTTAATATATAATATTGCCAGTCCCAACCTGATGTTTCCTGCAAATTTGGATCAAACTTATAGCTGTTCCAGACACTTGCATCCACGTTCCCACATTCCAAAAATTCATGCGACATAGAAAAATTTCTTTACTAGCATACATTAAAACCAATAATACGCTCACAATTATATTGTTGGCATTCACCAACATCTAAATCCAACCCCCATATCAAAGGTATGTTCATATTCAATATCAGACTCTTCATCATAGCTATTAAGGTATTCCTCAACCACCAAACATAAATAGGGTTACATGACCCAGTTTTCAAGTACACAGCAAGGGAGCATAGCTTATCAAGAAATTTCAACAACCAAAATTGTATTAGTTTAAAGAGATTTGCAAGACCTTAGACAAACCACGTGCCAAGGCCTTTTGTTGGCCCTAGCAAAACTGCTCACAAAATAAACATTTTTTCAAAGCATTTTCTGGAATGCATGCCAGAGTATTTTTCAATCCCAGTCTTTGTTGTCTCCAGAACCAGATTAAAATGACTAAGGCCGTCACTACTTAAGACAAGCATTGCGAAAATGATGTGTTTTCTGCTTTACTAAAAGGAAAATCATGCAAATGTTTTCTGTATAATTCACTGATAAGCTCCAGCCTTCACTTCAAAAATGCTGAACTCCATCGCTAACTGATGAAAGTTTAAAATCATTATGTACTAACTACTGATACAAGTTAATATAATTATAATAATAATTTAATTTTAAGGTCGTGCCCTAGCCAGACACCAAATTGAACCAAACAGAAGTTCAAAATCTTTTATAGTCCTTTGGTTTTGAGATAGCCAAGCTCAGATCTCAAATGTAACTCCATGCTTACTATGCAGCCATGTTCTCACTGTGGCTCGAGAGGTCCACACCTACCACTTAGGAATTTTTTATCATCATGGTCTAGCCACTTAGAACTTTGCTCATAGTCTGATGAGATATAATCTCTAGGGGGATGCTTTCTATATTAACTCTGCAATCATGCGATTCCTTAAAGACGAGGGATCAAAACATTTTTCTTCTGTAAAATAAATTGCTTCCAGAGTATCACCAAGACAACACTATAACAAAAATCTAGATTCTATACTTTACCTCAAAAGTCAGTTACTTGTGTTTATTTGTTTAAAAAACTCTGTTTAGTTCTGAGAATGATCTCATACAAGGCACGGACGCAAATACCATCCATTTTGTCTGGTGCAAAATTCAATTTTATTGAGTTAAAAACGACAATGAAGAGGCGGGTGAGAATCAAGCACAAACCCAGGTAACCTCAAAGGAACTACTGTAGTTTTGGATCAGCAATATATTCACAAATTCTGATGTAAAACTAATAACAGAAATCATACAATAAATCTGAATATTACTTTAGTCAAACAAGAAACAGATTTACCTGATGTGCTGTTGTTGTCCTCTTTTCTGTATGTTAAGAAAAAGCTTTTAAGGGATCATTGATCAAACCCTCAGGGCAGATCTCATCATGATCCTTAGGACAATTTTGCCAAGAAGAACTTTAGGGTAAAATCAGAAAACTGACCAGCATGCCAATCATCAATTACAAGAGCTAAAACAGGACACCACTGTTCAGCCTAGTGGCTGAAAAAGAGGCCACTAACAGCCTCAATAAATTCTGTCCAAAACACAAAACTGCTACAGCAATGGTCAGAAGTAATAGCAGTTATAGGGCTGCCCTACAAACCCTATCAAGAGCTGCAAGGGAGGCAGCATACACAGGTCACCATAAAAAGGACAGAGGCAGCATATAGGTGGCACCAGCAATGAACAGCAGCAGCATATAGCAAGGAGACAGCGGCAGCACACAGGTTGGTAAGAGCAAGGATACAGCGGCAGCATATACAGGTGACAGTACCAGCAAGTAGACAGCGGCAGGCTGGAAAATACCCTTAGGGGTTGGCGGCAGCAAAAGACGGGAAAGGTAAGCCCACGGTGGCTACCCTAAGCAAGAAAAACTGAACAATAGGAGGGCTGCACCACTTCAATGACCAGAACAAAGGAGCCGCAGCAGAACTGACCTAAAGAGGGCCGCACCACTTCAATAACCAGAACAATAGGGGCCGCAGCAAAAACTCAGACCAAGACTTGGCTAGAAAGAAGAGTGAGTGTAGCTAGTGAAAGGAGAGGTCTCTCCTTTATATAGTTTGGTAGGTAGGTTAGGGTTAGCAAAATTAACCCTAACTTTAGGGTTAGATTAAACCCTAACAATTTAAACAAAAAAAATAAACAATTAATAATTTAATCATAAAATATTAGATGTTAATTAGAATAGTCAACAAGTCAACGAGAGGGGAACAAAGTCAAGGCGGCTAGCAAAGAACCAAACCACATAAACATTAAGGAGGACGTAACTCAAGCAAGGGGTTGCAAAGGTAATAAGACAAGGTCAAGGGGGGTTCTTCTTTAATGGCAGAATGTCCACAAGGGTCTCATTATATAACTTATGAGCCTTTATCATCTCAGCATAAGAGGAAGGTCAATGATGTGATCATGTCCTTCTTAACTGCTCCTAGATCTCATGGACCATCCCGGGAGAGAAGAAGATCACACATCATCTCAGCTTGGTATTTAACCAATAAGTTAGAACTGCCTGATCCCAAACCAAGATACCCCAGAACGCAACTGGGGGCCCTAGATCACAACTAGGGTCTTATCCACCAAGGTACACAACCAAGGATCAGTCCAAGCATCGAGCAAGGATTCCTTGGAACACATCGAGGGGCCCTGGAACACATCTAGGGACTTATATCATCAAACTGCATGGTCCTTGACCAAGAACCCCAGCAATACACCGGGGGCCCTCACTAGGGTCTTTTGCCATGGCTCTAACAGCTTGGTCCCAGACCAAGAACCCCATGAGTGTACTGGGGGGCAGAGATCTCAGCTAGGGTCTTTTCCATCCTCCCGGAGAATGTCTCTTGCAGCTGCATTAATTTTAACGAGAAGAAATCCTTTTTGCATGTCTTGCAAAACAGACTCTTTTCACACATTCCGAAAAAGACACAGAATTTTGATTATTAACGGATATTTGAGAGTTTGAGTCTCTAGTCGGTCAATTCACCTGTACCCATCAAATATAAACTAAAACAGATCATTTTAGAACTTGTCACAAGAAACAAGTTCTCTCTATACTCGATTTTGCAGAACAATATCACCTATGTTGCATGAGTTTCTGGAATGCGGGAATATTGGGAACGTGGATATGAGTGTCTAGAATGGCTAGAAGTTTTACCCAAATTTGTAGGAAAGGTCAAGTTAGGAGCAGCAATAGTATATATTAAAAAAAGTATAAAAAATATTCTAAACTACAATGTATCCAGACAATGATACATATAGTCTACAAGACTGCAGTGGATGGTGTGTTGATATTAAATAATAGATTGTATTTCAATTTATGATCTGCTAGAAGGTACTACTTACCAATGTTCATATCACATTCATGGTACATGAACACCCCATACACATATTTGGCTAAACTCAAAACTGAGAACTGTAATATCATGCCAATACTGGAATGTTCTACCTCCGAGCAATGCCTAGACTCTAGTATTTATTTCAATCAAAATGTAGGCCATTCCTGAACTGTTTTGCCTCCTATCAATGCCTCAGATTTTAGTATTAAATTTTATTGCAACCGAATTGGAGGCCAATCCAAGACAGCTCTGCCTCATACTGTCTGTTGGAATTGCTATATAGTATAAACTATAGTATATTAGATTTTTCATACTTTAATATATTCAGCAATTCAACAAGTTACAAGTAACAAAACTCAGCCACCGGTCTCTATAACTAAACCCTGGAAAAAAACTTCAAACATGTCATGTCATGTCATAAGCTAGCTATTACTATTAGGCTTTAGCAAACCTCATAGATAATTGGAATGGTAAAAACACACAACAGAATTTAGGAAACCACGCAGAAGAACTTGCATCACTACAGGAAATCGCAGCAGAATTTAGTGGACAAGGATACTTGGAAAACGCTGGTATAAGAAAATGACAAATGCTAGCAGCTGCTCACGAATTCTCACAGTGCTGCTTACAATGCTAAGATGACCAAATGCTGGCAAGACGCCTCACACCATTTTTTTTTTTAAATTTCACAATGCACTGCTCACAATGCTCCTCGATGCACCTCACTCGCCTGTGACTCTTCAATGTGCCTCAGTGCTCACTCAATCGGGACAACTCAATACACCTTGGTCCTCCTCACACAAGACTCACAATGCTGCTCACTCACACAACCACTCACAATGCAGCATGATGCCAAACAATGTGTATTCTTCATGATGGGATGGCTATTTTACAGGTACAAATTAGGGTTTTTGAAAAATTGTTTTATGGTTTTTTGGGGGCTGTCATGATATTGACACCAAAACAGTGAGAACACATGCCAGGGATGCACCAATTTGGGGCCCACAAGTTCCCAAAACAGAGAGAAGAGCCATGAAAAATACAAAAGAAAAAGAGAGATTTTCAAGAAAAATAAATGTATTTTTATGTTATAAATGAAAGATTACATCTAATATAATGCAAACACATTGAATAGAATGTGAAAGACAAATTGACAAAACATAAGCAATACCAAATACTATCAAATTGCAGTGCAGTGTGCCACTGTCCAAACCCTAGCTGTGGTGGTTGTTGATGGAGCTGCTCAGCTGCTGCTGTAAACAGTAGCTAAGAAACCCTCTTCGGTTTGAGCTGAAAACAAGTAAAAATGAACAAAGTGACCCCCAAATCTGCCTTTATAGATGCACTGGTAAGTTGTTTCCGCTTTGACTCGGCGAGACTCATCAGGCAGAACAAGTTTTGACCAAGTCTAAGATGACATGGCGAGTATTTGCCAGCAGAACAAGTTTTTACCAAGTTAACCTGGGTTTGACCAGTTTTCTCCAAGGCTCAACCAACTGGGTTGACTCGACTCCAAGGATCATTCAGACTCAGAGAGATCAGGTAGACTCAGCATAGTCTGGTAACTATGATGGGTAGGCAATAAAAGGTTCTCTCCTACCCTAACCCTCCGTTATTGTTCCATCGCTCTAGCATGAAAACCTGGTCAAGGGCAGGACTTTCCTTTACACAGACCCCAAGGTGATGTCTTACATATGCATACGAGTCATATGACAAATGATGATCCTCAAATCCACCCCTCTACTGTATTAGCAATGAGGCCTAGCATTCGCTCTTTAAGAATAATTTAATCATTATCTTCAAATCTTTTGGTTAAAATTATGTAGAATGTTCCAAGCAGGGATTTCCTATCATGTCTTTCAATGAATAAACTGCAAAGATAATCCTCTGCCACATTGTAAATGAGCTGCCTAAAATATGAAGGAGGATTCTAAACAGAATTAAGCAGAATCTGCTGATCTAGTAATTCTCAACACAGAAAACCACGAACCAGAAGCCATCTCAAACAGTGTATACCTGTTTCTCTGTTCCAGTCAAACACACACAAACATGTATGTGTGTTCGTGCACCAGGCTGTAGCCTAGAGGCAACTTGGAGCAGTTGTGGTGAGGATGATTCAGGTTCAAATTCCAGTGGGCTCGCTCCCCCTACATGATTGATAGTCATGTGTGGTATTTATTGTAGCTCTGCTGCAATGATGGTGCGACAGCCTAGCTGCCGATGTTGTACAGGTTGCTGCCATTGTTGCTTGGCCTCAGGGCTGTTGATGTATGTGTGGCCTAGCCGCCGCAGTTAATGAGCTTTCAGACCGACCAATCATAACCTGTTTCCAGTGGATATATATATATATATAAAGAGTGGTGAACTACACACACAAGGGTGTGAACTTGAGGAATTGTCGTCAATGCTCCTCAGTCCACACACTTAACCAGATCTACAAACCAGCCTGCACTAGCAAGCTTTATTATTTATTTTCAGGTGTGTGTGTGTGTGTTGTGGGATTGGACCTATTTTCAAATCCTAGATCTGTGGTCAAGAAATTCTGTTTTCAAGTTCCAAGAGAAAGATGGCACAAAGCCCTGCAAAGCAGAAGAGTATCCGAAAAAAGCACCTTCAACAAAAAACTGATCTATAATAATAAAGAGGCCTGGAATTCCAGACTAACTAAATAGACATAAAATAATTAAAAAAAGATAGCAACATTAAAAGACAAAAATGAAAATCTTACCTTTGGGCCATTGTGCAAGAACGCTTTCCTTCAAGGTGGCAACAGTGGTGGCAGATAAATATCTTCTGGGACCAATATCTGTACCATCATGTAGCCTGAACTTGACCTCCAAATACTCTTCCCCTGACATTTCTCAAAATGCCCAGATCCTGGTTCAAAAAACCCTCTTAAAGCAGCTTAGAACCCTCAGTTTGGGAACCCTTGTCCGACCTTAAAGGGTAATCCCAGAAAAAACGCTATTACAGGCTTGGATTTTATCAGAAAAAGCTATTATAACATCTCTAGCAGATACCCTTCATAAAGAACAGCTTCAATCTGCAAACACCACCATTTGTATCCCTCAAAAACTTTTTCTTTTTCAAATATCAAAAAAACTTGGAATCAAGGTCTTGGCTATATTGACCTTCCTTGAAGCAAAAAATTCAAACCCAAGTCTACAAAAAAATGGAAAAACCTGTCAAAAACTGATTTCAGACACCCCCTTAGCCATAAACATTAATAAAAGAGAATACAGCCTGATCCTACAAATAATTGAGGCAATGATGCATCTTGCTTGAGTATTTATTGATGGTTTCTGCAGCTCCAAGCCATGTCGTTGCCTCAATCTGTACTAAATTATTCAACCCAATGTGTGTACATACGCATCTTGGTGTTGTTCAATCCCATTTCTTCTTTACAACTTCAAGCTAAGGTGGGAATAGCTTTAATCTTTAGTTATGTCTTCTGCATTTGATGTAACTTTAAGTTTGGTCAAAAATGAGTTAATTTCCCATTATGGCTGGAAATCTCATTTTAATGATGAGCCGTTCAATTTGACCAACTCAACTCTCACTCATATGAGGATGATAGATCAACTTCACCGACTTATAAACATAATCACAGGTTCATGTTAACAACACCCCATCTCACGCATTGGCACCTTCATATTTTGAATCTGGTCAAACTAATAAACTAAACATTTTTCTTCAGATCCATATATTTAGTTGGGTATTTTAGGTGGTAGTTGTTGAGTTGCATAGAGGAATGACAAGAGTTGTCATTCACGACGTTGGAGACCAGCGTTGTCTTATGCACGTAAGGGGGAGGGGGATTAGGTTCCATTAAGACTGATTTGAAGCAAAGTATGTTTTATATTACAAGTAATGAGGGGATTAGGTTTTTGAGTGTTTTTATGTGGTTTTACGTAAAGTAGTTATTTGCTATTAATTTGTAAAGTAAAGTTTTTCTTACATGCAAAAAAAAAGTTATTTAATTTATTAAATATTAATAAAATTATAAAAGTAGATGTTTTTAAACATTTAGAGAGTAAATTTGTAAAGTTTTTAATTGAGAAAGTTTTATATTTTATGTAATTTTTTGAGTTAAGATTTTAAAGTTATTTTTTATTTATAATTAAAATTAATGTTAAAATTTTGGATGGAGTGCTTTCTAGATCATCAAGTGATGCACTCAGCTCGTTGTCCCCGTCACGATTCATCATTTCTTAATGCAAGAGTTGGTGGGTGTACTCCTGAGGTTGAGTGTGAACAGTGGTATTGATGGTGAAAAGAAAGGTGACATAGAGCATGGCATCTTGCTCTGACCTCATGAAACAGAAGAAGGCTCCTCGTTGGTTAGACCTGCCACTTCGCTGCGAGTATATGGGGCACTTCAACGGTCACAAGCAGTTGGCAAGGATTATGGTGATGAGTGGGGAGTCGTTTACAGGGATAGAACACTCCAGTCTCATAACGAAGATAGAGCAGGGACTATACCCCCATTTGGATTTGGCATCGGTGTTGGGAATGATTTGGAATCTTCGATCGTTGCTACTCAACAAGGCAGCACAAGACCCATCTTCCCCAGGTTTCTCATGAACGATGACAATGGAGGCTCTAGTTTTAGTCTTTTATTTTGTTTATGCTATCTAGTTTTGCATAATGTGGCAAATCTTAGTAGTAGACATGAACTTGTTAATACTAATGCTTTTAAGATTTTCACGACATATGACAAGTTTGGTTTCTCCTCTAGGTAAGTTTTTTTTCTCCCAAGAAACTATCATGATCTCTTTGAGCTAGAACAATTATGCTTATGTTGTAAATTTTGTCTATAATTAATACAAGAGCCACATACTTCAAAAATATATATATTTAAAGTTTAAAAAAAATAAATGTAATTATAAATGAAGAGAAAAATAAATTGATAATATAAGAAACATTTATCCATTAGCATAATTAAAATTAAAGTGACAAATTATTAAAGCATAAAAATAAGAATAAAACTAAAATATCCAAAAATAAAAGAATAGAATAAAGTGGTAAATGATTAAAACAGAAAAATAAAAATAAGAAAAAAAAACAAATAAATTTGTGTTTTGAAATTATTTTAAAGTACAAATATTTTTTCATATGTTAATCATCATCATTTAGGATTTAATTATTTTATTTTTTATAAATTAATTTTATTGATAATTAAAATATTTACTAAATTTTTATGTCTAAAAAATTATTTAATTATAAATAAAAAAATTATTAATAATATATTTAGTTATAAAAAATTATATTATATATGTTTTATATTCAAATAAATATTTCTATTATATGAATTTAAACTTGGAAATTTTATCTTATCTTTTCATTTAATTTTATAGTCAAATAGTTAAATATAAAAAAAAATCAAAATTTATATGGTATTTAATATCAAAATTATTAATCAATATTTTAAAGGTAAATTATTCACAAAATACTCATTATCCTTTAAAAAAAAATACTCAAATAATTTGTTATTATTTATTTTCATTATCCCATTACCAAAAGAATCAAATAATTTATTAATTAATCAATATTTCAAAATGGAAATCATTCACAAAATACCCATCATCTCCTTAAAAAAAACTAAATTAAACTAATTTGTTATTATTTATTTACCATTGTCCCATTACAAAGATACTCAAATAATTTGTTATTTAATACATAGGTATGACCCATGTGCTCTTGTAATTAAGCACCTTGATAAAGGTAAGGTAATTGATTTAGAAATATGTGACAACAACCCAAATTGGTGTTATGGCACCAAAAGCTAATGATTATATATTTTGAATTCAACAACATGGACTTTATAGAAATGGTTGCGTTTTCTCCATATCGTAACGTGTTGTTCAAGATGGATATAATTGACTTGACTTTGCAACACCGACACCAGCTATATAAGTAGGTAAAAGAAATGATCCCATTACTATTGATTATTGATGTTAATCCGTGACAGTTCTTTCAGTACAATGATGTTTGCATATTATTTATAAGTACTTGTATATGTTAAGGGTTTCGATTGGTTGATTTTTTCATGCTTGGATGGATGCACTAATTATTGGACTCATTGATTAAACATTGTGGATGGTAAGACCCGGTGAAGAATTTGTAAAAGAAAGTAGTGACATTCAAGATTGATAAAAAAAATCAGCCACAATTTTGAAAAAAATGTGTTATTGAAAGGGACATAAGCATAATGATGGAGTTACTTTTTTAATGAATTGGACAGTTCGGATTTAGAAAGAGAAACAATGTCACCAATCAATTCAATGAAAGCAAAGAGTTTGACATGTTACTAGAGCTTCCTTCAATTTTAATTTAATTAGAAAAATCAAAAAACAGAAAGGGAAGAAAATAAAATTTATCAACAAAATACATTAGATATCTTCAAATATTGTAAAATAGCTAGGTCAAAAAATGATTTTAGATGTAAAATGTGTAGTTAGGAGTTCAAACTCAAACGAAAGGTAAAAAAATTATATTTAACCCTAAATATGCGACATCAAACCTAGAATTAAATGTATTTCTCATATTTATCAAAAAAAAAAAAAAAAAAATTGAAATAACAATGTTTTTATTTATATAAAAAAAAAAGACTATAGAAAAATAAAAGCGCATTGTAGAGAATTTAGATACTAATTTCAAAGGAAATGGCTACGTACATTGTGGAGAATTTAGATACCAAATTCAAAGAAAATGACTATGTATAAAAATAAAAGTGCATTATAGAGAATTTTGATACTAAATTTAAAAGATAATCACCATTTAAAATTTGACTATCATCCTTAAGCCCGAGACCTAAATGATAATTGGTTTAATTATTGACTATTATAATTGGAGTTTACAAGATTGCACATCTAGAAGTATGTTTCGCACAACTATATCATTAGATGACACGTTCATTTTTAATAAACTAAGTACTCATCTAACAAAATGGAGTATTCTTATCCTTGTAATAGAAATACAGTTTATAGGAGATATGAATTGATGTCAAATAGCATAAGTTTATTTCCAAGTAATCATTATTTAATTACAATGAGAGAAATGGGGTTATCTTTATAGTTCAAGGTGGAAGAGATGTGTCACGAGGGTATGTAACACTATTAAACTAAAATAAAGAAAATAGGTATATCTAGCATGTAATGTCCAAAAGAGGGAAAAAAAAACATTGATCATTTATTAATTTTGTTATATATATATATATATATATATATATATATATATATATATATATATATAATGGTAGCCCAAAGGGTTATCTCAAGTGGTTATGAGCGAGACGTGAAGCTATCCTCGACGGAGGAGGTCACGAGTTCGAATATCTTGTTCCCCCTTGGGGTTAGGCCCCATAATCAGGGCCGATGGTTTACCCCATTTACCATCCACGAAGTGGGGAAGTACTTGGGGGTTTCCCGCGAATTCTTAATATATATAATAATAATAATCTGTTTTTAAGGTCACAGCCAAGCCATACACCTAATTGGTGTATGAGACCCCCTCTGCCCAGCGATTTCACTGGTAAAGTCTACGAAAGTATACATACCCTACCCCCCTCTGGATTTGAACATGTGACCTCTTAGGAGGAAACACGTGTTCTTAACCATTAGGCCCACTTAGACTGTATATATATATATTCCAAGGAAAATGAAAATCTCATGGAAAATCCTCCAAGTATTTCCCCATGATCCATGGATGGTAAATAGGGTAAACTGTCGGCCCTGATTACAGAGCCTAACCCTGGGGGAATCAAGAGACTTGAACCCTGACCTCCCCAATTGTTTTGTGGAGAGATAAAAGATCTCATGTATGGCTCGTGACCACTTTAGTTAACCCTCGAGGCTTGTGTGTGTGTCTCTTTGTGTGTGTGTGTAGGCAACTAGAAATTTCCACCTAAACTTGTTTTTCCATCCCTCTCAACACTTAATGCATAGAAGATTAAGATAAATCTATACTAGCCCAAAGGTTGGATTCATTGGTGAGGAATGAGGAGTTTCTCACTGATGACCAAGGTTCAATTCTCAAGGCCATGAGATTACCACGAGGGCACCGAATGATAGTGGTCGAATGTGTGGTTGTACCCAAAAGGGTTATATTAATTGATTGTGTGACCTACGCACACATAAGTGGACTAAAACCTGCCCTCTAATCATCTTTAAGATTGGACAATAATCATTATGACTTGTTATGGTAACAATTTGTATATGTACATAAGTTCTTCTTACTTAAAAAAAATGGAAGTGATGAAGGCTTTGCCTTTGGAATATTTGTGTAGCTCTAGCCATCACGAAGTAACCTTAACCCATCAACTTGATCTTGTAGCTGCATGTAGGATATCATGTCCATGGATCAATCCATGGATGAGTTGTGTTCCCTAGATGAAGGCTCTCTCCATGCAAGTCTAAAGATCATTGCCTTTGTTTGCAATGCATTTTCCTCCTTCCCCTCTAGCCCCTTGGGCACTGGATCTAGCTCCCTCTTCAACATGGATGGCGATGTTGGCAAGATAATGACTCCAACCCAATCAAATTACCACTATGCTCTGGGCACTTGATAGGTAGAGGCAGTCACACCTTCTTTCAAGGATGCACTCACCTTTTCTGCCCCATTTGGGCAGCCCTACCAAGATAACCCCCTCTCAACACATCCCACGATGGAGAAGTTGACATTCACCAATTCCATATAGTGGGCAAGGAAGCATTCATTCAAATGTAGTACTTCCAAGATCATGGTCTAATCTATTGATATAATGGTTTATGGCCCTAGTTTATTAACCTATACTTATGGATTTCCTAAACCTATAATCCATTTCTCCTAAAAGAAGCTTACATTTACCTCTATGATTAGGGTTTATTTTTCTTCAAGTTTGATCCACTCCAAATAGGGATTGTATCCTACATTATGGGCCTTGGTTTTGGAGATGGGATAAACTTAAGGATTGGTGATGAGTTTCAAAAAAACCTCAATTTACCCATCTTCTTTTCATGTTTACATGATCATTTAATGCCTAAATACACTATTTTGTACCTTGAATATTACATATGTCGCCCCATTATAGCCATTTGGGTATTATCTAGTAATTCCATGCAAATTGATGAATTTGATAGTTTTAATGGAGTATTTGAATGAAATATATGAGTTTTGAAAATTATCAAAAGTTGAAGGTGTTGATATTATGGTAGCTTCGAGAGGTATCAACCTCCATTGTGACCCTTTGACAAGATTAGAATATTTTGGAAGCAAGAAAAGAAGTGAATGTAACCCTAGAAGAGATGTCGGCTAAGAGAGATAATTAATATGAATTAATTAGTACCCAGAATGAGAAGTCGGCCCAGGCAGCCTACCAGAGCCAGTATAAATACAAGGCGCCAGTTCTCACTTTACACACAGCTCTCAAAATTACAGAGAGACACATGTGTGCATTGCAGTCTAGCAGTCTTGTGAGCAAGTTCTGGAGAAGGTGTCGCTGCTAGTTCTGAAGCCTATTGTTTCTATCTTTCTGGGTTGGACTCTCTGATCAGCTTTGTCTAATTCTTGCTTGGTGCATTAGCCTTGCTTGGCTATTGGTTTTCTACTAGGATTCTTATCTTTGTCAAGGTCAAGGTGCTCGGAGGGTGGCTTCGGCCTATGGTTGGGTGACAATAGTGATAATGTCTATGGTAAAACGAGCACATTCTAACAGGTTATGGGCCCACACCTCCTTCATTTCAGTCTAACCGCTAGAAGGGAGCATAGCCATTAGCATACTAAGCTCATTGAAGAACTATCGTTAGGGTTTACTAGCAGGAGCAGCTTCCAAGACACTGTTGCTAGGGTTACTAGCAAGAGCAGTTGCAAAAACCCTAAAACCCCGATCCAGCACCTTGTGATGGAACATCTCACTCAAGAAGAAGGTATTCAAGTGCACCTTAGTCCAGCGCACCTCTTGGCACTCTCAGAAGGCATAAACATCAAAGTTAAAGTTTTGGATCAAGGCATGATCAGTCACCAGTCAACCAAAGTCATGAGTGAAAAGACTAATCATTTATACTACTCAGCACTTACAAGAACGATTGAAGGTGACATGTGGATAATTGATAGTGGTGCTTCTAGGCATATGACGGGAGATCAAGCCAGACTCTCAAATCTAAATGAGAAGAAGACATCGTATAAGGTAGAGCTTGGAGACAAAAGCACTTACCCAATTGAAGGATTTGGACAAGCCTCTGTCAAGTTGAAAACAAGTAACAATGTTCATTTGAGCAATGTCTTATATGTACCTGGTTTAGAAAAGAATCTTGTATCCATATCTTACCTAGAAGACAAAGGAAACATAATAGCTTTCGTAGATGGAAAAGTGTTATCTTGGCATAAAGACTCCAGCATAGAGAATGCTAGGGTTATTAGAACCCGTGAAGGAAATCTATATAGACTACTAGAACAAAATGAAGAATCTCTTGTACATGATGAAGTCAATCCCAATGAAATTTGGCACAGAAGGTATGCTCATATTAACTATCAAGCATTACCTTTTCTCAAAAAGATGGTTGAAGGAATACCAAAATTGCAGTCTACACATGAAGGAATTTGCAAAGGATGTGCTCTTGGAAAGAATATCAAGAAATCATTCCCAAGCAGCAACAATAGATCTAAGGAGATTCTAGATCTAATACACTCAGATGTTTGTGGTCCGATGCCAGTCAAATCTCTAGGAAGTTCTCTTTACTACGTAATCTTCATAGATGATCACTCAAGAAAGACTTGGTTATATCTCCTGAAGACAAAGGATGAAGTATTCAGCAAGTTTCAAGAATTCAAAGCAGTAATAGAGAACCTCACAAACAAGAAAATCAAGACCTTGAGAATAGATAATGGAGGAGAATACACATCAAAGGAATTTGTTGCCTTTTGCAAATCGACAGGGATTAGGAGGGGGCTCATTGTTCCTCATAATCCTCAACAAAATGGTGTAGCGGAAAGGAAGAACATATCTATTGAAGAAACCGTGAAGGCACTACTAAACGATCAAGTTTTATCTATGTTCTTATGGGGAGAAGCAGCCATGACAACAATATATGTTCAAAACAGAAGTCCTCACCACATATTGAAGGATATGACTCCAGAAGAAGCCTTCTCAGGTAAGAAACCTAATGTGGAAAACCTAAGAATATTTGGATGTCCTGTTTACTCTCACGTTCCCAAGGACAAAAGGAATAAATTAGAACCCTCAGGAAAGAAGGGTATATTCGCGGGATATAGTGAATCATCCAAGGCTTATAGAATCTATATCCCGGAACAACATAAGATTGAATTCAGTCGAGACGTGACCTTCAATGAAAAGATGGCTTTCAAGAAATCCATAGAAGAAACTATAGAAGAAGAAGAGTATGAAGAGCCTATTGAAGAAGGCACATGTCCTCCAGAAAGCCAAAATGAAGAAAAGGAACAACTTGATCATCCGATGCAACCATGTGAGACCATTGATTTAGACATTGTACCTAAGAACAAGAAACAACCATCTTGGCTTGAATCAACCCTACAAGAAGCAGAAAGACTCAAGGCCCCAAGTGGGACCTTCAGAAAAAGTAATAAGCCCAAAAGATTCTCCAGCTATGCAGCATGTATGACAAAGCTTCTAGACAAAGAACCTACCACATTTGAAGAGGTAGTTCAAAAGAAACAATGTTAAGAAGCCATGACAGAAGAACACCAATCCATCATGAAAAATGATGTATGGGAAATTGTGCCTAGACCTAAAGAAAAATCAATAGTAACTTCAAAATGGGTATATAAGATCAAACATGCAGCAGATGGAAGCGTGGATAAATATAAAGCAAGGTTCGTAGCTAAAGGGTTCTCCCAGAAGGAGGGAGAGGACTCTAATGAAAAATTTGATCCGGTTGCCAGATATACTTCCATTAGAGCTATCATATCTCTTGTCGCTTCCATGGGATGGAGTTTACATCAGATGGATGTAAAGACAACTTTCCTCAATGGAGCAATCAAAGAAGAAGTATATATTGAACAACCTCAATGGTTTGAAGTACATTCCAGAGACACTCATGTTTGCAGACTAAAGAAAGCTTTATATGGACTCAAGCAAGCTCCAAGAGCTTGGTATGCCATAATAGATAGCTATCTAGTGAGACTTGGTTTCTCCAAAAATCATGCAGATCCAAATCTTTGCTACAAAGTCGCGAACAATGCACCTGTGATTCTACTACTATATGTCGACGATCTATTCCTAACAGGTGAAGAGTCTCTCATCATCCAGTACAAAAAGGAACTGGCTTCTGAGTTTGATATGGAAGATCTTGGTATCATGCATTATTACTTGGGACTAGAAGAATGGCAAAAGCGTCGTGAAGTATTCCTTAGACAAGGAAAGTATGCAATAAAGATTCTTTAGAAGTTTGGAATGATGGATTGCAAATCCATGGACACTCCTATGACCACAGATATAAGAAAAATAAGAGATTCTGATTCTGATCCAGTAGATCCATCACTATATTGACAATTGATTGGGTCATTGATGTATTTGGTAAATACTCGACTAGATATTTGCTTTGCCGTGAACACACTAATCTAGTTCCAGGTGGAACCTAGACATGAGCATTGGACAACTACAAAGCATGTTCTAAGGTATATCCGTGGGACACTAAACTATGGTTTAAGATATATAGCATCCAGTGATATACAACTTCATGAATTCACAGATTCAGATTGGGCAGGAAGTGCAGAAGACAAAAATAGTACTTCAGGGATGTGTTTCAGCTTGGGCTCCGCTATGATATCTTGGGGCAGCAGGAAACAAAAGTTTGTTGCACTCATCACAACTGAAGCAGAGTATATCACAGCATGTGAGGCATGTACAGAAGCAATATGGTTGAGAAAGTTGATCTCTGATTTATTTGATCAAGTTCTAGATTCGACCATAATACATTGTGACAATCAGAGCTGTATAAGGCTATCGGAACACCCAATGTTTCATGAACAGTCGAAACACATTGAGATCAAATACTACTTTATTCTAGATAAATTACAGGAAGGAGAAGTAAAGCTCCAGTACATCCCCACAGATGAGAAAATAGCAGATATCCTGACAAAGCCTCTGTCTAGAATAAAGTTTACATATTTCTGAGACAAATTGGGGATCGTGGAAATAACTCCCTTAGCTGAAAGGGAAGAAATGACTCTCCGGGTTGGGAGGGAGCACTAGCATATTATTGAATTGAGGACAACCATTTTCAAGGTTGAAAAATGGTCCAACTTGGATAGTTCCTTTCCAGTTCAGAAAGTGGTTTGAGAGTTCTGACGGACAGGCATTTTCCAGTTCGGAAAATGGTCCAGATCGAACGGTCATTTTCATAATGAAAATGGTTCGATGGATTGTTGATGTACCATAGACAACAATTTCCCATTGTGGTTAACATTGGGAATGGTCTAGGACAATCTCTCTTCTTGACGGTCATTCTCAGTAGTGGTCAAGAAGACTGGTCCGCCTAGTCGGACAATCATTCTTTCGAAGCTCACAATTGTGAGCAGTTTCGATGAATGGTCTTTTTTGGAGGTTGGTGTAGGACAACCATTTCCTTAGGAAATGGTCTAGATAGTCATTCCCTAGGGTAGATTCATTCTCTCCAGGTTGCACTTTGTTTAGTGTAGAGGAATGGTCCAGATAGGTGAATGGTCCAGGTTCAACAATCAAGGACAGGCTTTCCCTAGGGCAGACTCATTCTCTCCAGGTTGCACTTTGTTTAGTGTTGGAGGAATGGCCCAGGATAGGGAATGGTCCAGGATTAGGAATCAAGATAGTTATTCTTCCTTGCCTGAGAAGAATAGTCCAGATGGCCCATCATTGATGTTCTACTCTAAGGGCAGATACTCTTCCAGATCTCACAGATGTGAGTGGAAGAATGGCCCAGATGACTCAGTTTATATCATAACATTGTTTATGTGCAGATTGACATCAATTGATATAATGGAGACTGCATGTCTCTAGACAGTAGAGATATGCTATAGTGGTGGATATGTTCCACTGTTTGTGATTGTGTGTCACAGATTGAGTAGTTGTGTACTACTATGAATAAACACAGTTGTGTTATGTCAGTTGACATTGTACTAGTTGTCATGGTGATTATCCAGCTGGATAATAATGATGGTGCTCGTGATGCCACCAGTTGAATGGTATGTTTGTGCTCAAGACCATTATTAATTATACCTCCCTAGCTAGGAGGGAGTGTTGATATTACGGTAGCTTCAAGAGGTATCAACCTCCATTGTGACCCTTTGACAAGATTAGAATATTCTGGAAGCAAGACAATAAGTGAATGTAACCCTAGAAGAGATGTCGACTAAGAGATATAATTACTATGAATTAATTAATACCCAGAATGAGAAGTCGGCCCAGGCAGCCTGCTAGAGCCAGTATAAATATAGGGCACCAGTTCTCACTTTACACACAACTCTAAGAATTACAGAGAGACACTTGTGCACACTATAGTCTGGCAGTCTTATGCGCAAGTTCTGGAGAGGGTGTTGCCACCAGTTCTGAAGCCTGTTGTTTCTATCTTTCTGGTTGGACTCTCTGATCAGCTTTGGTTACTTCTTGCTTGGTGCATTAGCCTTGCTTGGCTATTGGTTTTCTACCAGGATTCTTATCTTTGCCAAGGTCAAGGTGTTCGGAGGGCGGCTTCGGCCTATGGTTGGGTGACAATAGTGATATTGTCTATGGTAAAACAAGCACATTCTAATAGGAGGCATCGATGATCTATGTTACATAGAAATTCTTGATGTTCATCCTCTTTATCTACAAATTTTCTATTTGCTATAGAGTTCCTTGCATATTGAAGACAATCAAAGGCAATTGCCAAGATTCATGTTTGTTATTGAGTTTTATTTTAGTTGTTTCAAAGTCCATTTGAATTATGTAGCCCAATGTTTCAAGGAATATTTCAGCCACAAATTAAATGAAGAATCCACTCATTTTGAAGGTATTAATTGTTTTTTTTTAATTAGTTGAGATTGTTAAGAGTTTTTGGAATTCAATTAGATTCCCAAAGAAATCAAGAACCCATTATTTTTTTCTATAAATGCATTAGTTTTCAACCCATTTGTGTCCAATTAAACAATAGAGAAACTAATATGTGATTTCCGAATTGAATTTTATGTTGTGTGAATTGTGTTAGAGAGGGATTCAATTGCATTGATTGCTTCAAAGTTAGGGTGCACTTCACAGTCACAATAATGGGTTGAATCCCTCCATTTATTTTCTACCATTCTATTTTTCGTAATGGCTATTATTAGTTTTCTTTCAACATTTTGTTGTATATTTCTCAATCATTTTTATTTGTCTCTATAGCTGCATTTGTTTATGAAATCATGGATTCTCTAGTTGACCAAGCAATGACATGTTCCATGGTTGAAGAACTCATTGTCATGTATATGTTATGTTTTGCATTCATTTTGTAGTTGCAGTTGCTTATGGATTTCTCTTACAACATGCCACAACCATGTGGTTGGTTGAGGAACCAAAGTATTGGTTTAAATAACGCGTTATTGACAAATTTCCCACCTTTTGTAGAATACATTTGCCGCTTTGAGTGGTGTGTGATTCATCTTCCATCATACCATGATCATGTGGTTGGTTGAGGAATCCATTTACATGCTTTCATTATACTAGATTTACTTCCTTCGAGTGTGTGATTTACTCTTCGGTAATTTGTTGCATTAATAATCTACAACATTCATAGATTAAGACAAAGTGCATCTAAGCGACATTTCAATCTTTAATGGTTGCATTTACAATGTGCAACAGTGAAAAATATCATGTACCCCAGTTGACAATGTAAGTAAAGCCTAGGGGGTTCAACTCATGGGGTCTTCACTAGTAAACCTGTGACATAGCACCTTTGTTCGTGGGATATTAAATAATACTCATAATTTCACTAGATATTGATAAATATCTTCCAAAATCCTTTTTTTAACCCCCGCCCAATACTTCTTTCCAATAAAATAAACCCCTATTTTTACTAGATACCCCTTTTTATACCCCCAAATACCTATAAACCCCTTGAGACCCCACATCCCCCCTTCCCCAATCCTACAATATATTGACTTTATCTTTCTCAATTTAAAAACCCCCTTTATGAATGAACGTGATAAGATATTGGTCAACAAGGTGAAGACCCCATGGTTCAACTGCTTATTATTATTATAAATTCTTTAGCTCACCACTTTGCACCCTTTATTCATCCCCTCTATGAAATATATATCTTCAACATCAATGTGGGTCAGGCTCCCCAACCTCCCACTACATTTTTGGTCCTATGAATCCATGCACATAATAAAAAATGGTATTGGAAAGTTCCACTACTGATGTGAAGAAATCATAAGCTACATATCACCACTTATGTCAAAATTTGTGTAGAAATGGACTTATCCAATGGACTTATGGATGCATAAACTAGATCATGAGAAAACTACATTAAGTTGTAGATATTTCTTCAAAGTTGGACATAATGTGGCATCCTTCCCTAAGTCATGTAGGTAGAGAAATGAATAATGCTAAGAAGAGCGTCTCCAAAAAGCCCTCTTAGTGGATCAAATTAACTAAACAACATCACCAAGTGGAAGTTGTCACCCCCAAAGAAGGGGCTTCAAAATACCATATTGGAGAAGAAACAAGAACAAACATTGTTGTCCTTTATCAAATAAGTTCACCACCACTAGAGGTGACTAGAAATCTAAAGCAATCGCAGGGCTCCAGAGGAGTTCACTAGGGGAAAGTTAAAGACACTATATTAAATAAGGAATCTAGTTCTAGAAGCACTGTTAAAAAGAGAAGAGGATCGACCTTCAATCAAAGAAAGTGTGCATGCATACTCTATGCCTCAAAATCCCCCCCCCATGCCCCAAACTAGTCAACACCACTCCCCCAACCCACTCCTCCAAGTGGAAAGGGTCAACGGGTCGTAGAAGTTGAAGCAAAAGCATTAGCAATGACGAAGCACTAAGGGAAAGAAGAATGCACCAAGAGAGACAATGAGGCCAAGTTAGAGAAGGGAGAACTAGATCCATGGGAGTTGGCCACACATGCCCAAGAAAAACAAGAAGATTGAGCAAAAGTTTCCAAGGAAAAGATGTGCAACTCACAATCGTGGACTTTGACCTTTATGATTAGGCAATGACATAGGAAACTTGTTTTAAATATGCTATGTTTTTGCAAAGTTTTATGCAATCTTGTTATCCAAATGTATTAATGTAACCCAATGAAGGAAAGGAATTATAGGGAAAAAAGAAGATTCCATGCCAGGAAAACCCCTCACCCATTAAGGGATGGGGGATCACCTATGAGACTTAAAGTCCTTTTGAAAATACTTATAAATGTACCTCTTATATATATATATATATATATATATATATATATATATATATATATATATATGCACTCTGATTATCCGAGTAAGGTGGATTCGGGACGACCTATTCTTTCGTGCATTCCTGTCGAGATCCATATACCGCATTATCCAGGTGGTCGATGTTCTTCTGTTTCTCCAATGGACCACTCCCTGGCCAGCTAATAAGCCCAAGCTCGCCAACCGAACCACCTCCCCTATTTGATGCGGATATGTTCGGACCCCCAAAAAGGATCCATTGTGCAGGAACTCTCCCCATCGATTAA
>ML807431.1:178733-201422 GCA_009831015.1 Picea engelmannii
GGTCACTCGACAATCTTTTCATCTTTAAGGAGTCTGAAAAGGGCTTAAAGAAGACTCCATAATGGTTACTTTTCTCAGTTAATCCGGACGAGATCGAAAAGCATAAATGCAGTCTCGTCGGATGTTGCTTTCGGATCTCAAAGTGAGCTTGAAAAACAACAAAGTTAGCTCATGATAGACTCTTTGTGGGTCGATGCCTGGCATCTCCTCGAGGGAGCTGTATGCTCTAACGAAAACATTGTCTATGACATCAGGGGTTCTGGAGATATTGATAGGTATCATTTCAACAATGGTTGCCATATTACCCTCAACATAGATCTTGTGTGTAGCTAAGGGATTAGTATGACAAGACATATTTCCAGTTATAGTCACGATGAATTCTCCTGCTTCGATTCGGCTTAAATCTGGGAGGAAATATGATCTGTGATGAAGATCTTCCCAAGGTTTGTTTGGACTAGTCATTGCTTCCATTACTGCTTCATTAGAGGGTAAGACTAAGTCTAACGAATCGATGCTAGCGAGAGAACCATGAGCCCAAATAGGCTCTAGAAGTGGATCTAACTCTTGTGCAGGAGTTGGATCAGTGTTAGCTGAAGCTTGTTGGACTAAAGAGTACGCTACTTCAATGACGGACAAGGGCATGGACATACCCGAGTGCCCTACCTCATTCATCATGGCTGATGGGGAAGGAAGTATCCACAGATCATCGAAGTAAGTCGTGCGGAACGACGAAACTTGAAAAATCTCAACCTTATGGTGATTGGATATAAACTTGATATCACCTTGAGGGGGTGGGTAATCGAAGGTCCCCATCAAAGATGGGCACAAACCAACCCCCTACGTTGACGACACCTGGTTGAGGATTATCAATCATCGGGACCGTGGATGCCCCCAATGCAGGGTTAGGTCTGGAGAAAGACAATTGATTGATGGTCACTATCCGACCCTCATGTGGAAACAACAAGACACGGAAAACTGTAGCAACCATAGCTTGCATGGAATAAGTCCAACTCCTTCTTAACAAGAGGTTATAGTTGAGGGGAGCATCGATTACCTCTACTTCGACACACATGGTCTTCCCTCCTAACTGTACGGGGAAAGAAGGAATGATACCATGTGGTCGGAACGAACGACCATCGAAAGCAGTGAGGAGAGTATGTGACGGAGACAAAATGGGTTGGCCAACGACCTTCCAACATGCCAACGACATAACGCATGTCGAGGTGCCCTCATCAACCACCGTGCGGAAAATATTCCGAGTAAAAGTTTTCGTGGGATAAGCCACTACTATCTGAAATGCTACGTCGTAAGGCAGATGAGGTTTTAAGTCGGTTGTATCCAACATGATTGTACCCAGATTACAAGTCTTGGTAGATCCTAAAGCGGTTAACAAGGCTTTCCTCTGAGAAGGGAAGCTTTGGAGGACCTCCAAAGTGGACATCGCACAAGGGGTTTGTGATAAATCTTCCACCATAGAGTAGTTTTGGGCGGCCCTTGCATTTGGGTTATGAGAATCTTTTTTGAATGTGCCTTTGGGAATGCGTGTCATTATTTTTCTCAACGTCTTCTCAATCTGTAGAGGAAGAGATGGGAGTTCAGCTTCTTTGCCCTTCTCAGAAGTGCTTGGTTTACTATAGTCATGTGCTTTAGTCGATATAAAAGCACCACCCTTCAACATATATACATTTGCGGAGGCGGGGTTGTTCGTAGGCGGAGGGGGTTCTTGGCTACCCCCTTCCATGCTTGCAGAGGCTTGGGTTAGATTTTGCCCATGTTGAAATGGATTGGTCAACACAATAGGCTGTTGTTGTGTCACAAAATTTTGGGCTTCTGCAGGTCGAGGACATAGATGGGTTGGGTGGTCTTCCGCGCACAAGTTGCATGGACACCTTGCCTTCCATCTCTCAGTGTTGTCCCCATCAACATTATCAGTGGTTTCTTATCCCAGTTACCCTTATTTCGTTGTTTTTTCTTTCCTTCAGGCTGCTGTGTGGCCTTTGGATTAGTCGATTGCACTGTGTGTACATCTGACGTTTTGGTAGGGGGAGCAGCCAAAGTAGTAGTTTGGCTGGCTGTTGTGTGTTGTATAAATAACTGTTGCAATTGCTACATCAGTTGCTCAACGGGCTTTGTTTGTGCTAAACCATGAATACCATCGGCATGTGGTCTAGCTCTCTATCTAGTTTTATCCAATATTGAACGTGGATCATCTGGCAATATGTTGTATAATAAACTAGACTGAGAATATATGAGCTCAAACTGTTGAGCCCTCATGATGGCATCTTCTTTGAAGAAAACTCCAGATGTCACGACATCTTTGGATAACTGCAGGACCGAAGACTTAAGGAACCACTCAAGAAGGAATGATGGTGGGATTGGTACCTTGATTAAACTCTTCCAACATCTCCATTCTTGAATGTGATCAGAGATATGGTCCACTGATGTCTGTTTGAAATTGGTGAGCAACTCTGTGCCATCGTCGTATCTCACAGGTAGCTGGAAATGGTTTAGGAAAGCCATCGCCAGTTCACCAAAAGAAGAGTATCTTGAGCGATCGAGCTCAATGTACCATTTCGTGGCACTCCCAATGAGAGTACGTTGAAACAATCGCAACTGTACGGAGTCATCTTTCAATGAGTTAGATGAGCACCAAAGATGGAAGGTAGTCACATGATCTCCTGGATCTTCGTTAGGCCTGGCTTCGAACTTTGGAATGTCCGAAGGCAACTTCGTCAGCATAGGAAGCCAATGCGGATCGTGACAAATAGGGTCATTCAACAACCTTGTCAAATTTGACAAGTGTAAAGTCGCCAGGAAAGGTAGTTTGGGTTGTTGCTGATAACCTGGGAAAAAGGGGCCTGGAGTTTGACTGGCACCATCTTGCCAGGAAAAGTTTGGCTGCTATCCCGGATTCTGGTAGAAACCATGGCCCTTGCTAGCGTATGGATTTTGCATATGTGGAGACATCATCGACTGATTTCCCAAATAGGACATAGATTGTTGGGCATGCATTGTATTCAAAGGACTTTGGGAAGGATTACCCCATGTCGGTCCCGTGGGGATAGGCATAGTAGTTTGTCTGGGGTTCCATTGATTGTGGAAAGAATTACCCCAGATCGACATTTCGGATGAGGGAATGGATCCCTGCCCTGAATTCCAAGGTCCTGCTAAGTTTGCCCCCTGTGCAGGAATAGTACCCTGCACAGGAGTAGATTGTCCAAAAATGGGGTTGCCCCCAGTCGGGAAAGCAGTTGACGAGAAGGTGTTGTTACCAAACATTATGTTCCAAGAAAACTGTGTCGAACCTACCAACATACTATGTGAAGGTGGTCCTTGACTCCTCGCTCCAAATAAACTATTGTGTGTAGGTTGCCCGACGGATTACTGATGCGGGCCACTGAGTGAAGGGGACGAAGGAGGGATATGACCTCCTCCGTAAGGAAAATCGTTAAAAGGGACAGGAGTTCCCCCCATGTGACCTTGCAGAGGAGCACTAGAGCTCCTTGCCCCCAGACATAAAGTTTGTAAAGTGGAGTAGGAAAGTATAGGACTTGTACCCAAACTAGGCATACCGTATGAGAATCGAGGGCTTGTCGCACTAGGTGTGAAAGGGGTTGTGGCCGTCACCAAAGACGGGTTCGGACCACTGTGTGAAGTAGTTGCAGTCGAGACCATGGTGGCTTGGACTGACGATGGTAAGTTAAGAGATGACATCTCTCCTATGGTGACAACCATGGTGGGAATTGAAGAATTCCCAGAAGGAGTAACAACATTTGTTTCCATTGCTGTGTGTGACACTGTCTGGCGCTCGTGAAATTGAATTGGTACAATAAAAGGTGCCAAGAAATCAGTGGTTGGGGTTTCAATTGGGCCAAGAGTGGTTGCTTCGAGGTCCAAAACAGTCGATTCCTATGAGAGTTGTTCAGGCACAATGGTTTGTAACCCAGTCGCTTCAAAAGACCCTTGTTGGTCTAGCTTTCGCCTTAATGGTGGCGGGGGTGGCTCCAGTGTAACCGGTGGCAGGCCAAGAAGCCTTCGTGACCGACGGAGCTCGGGATCCTTCATTGTGTGAGAATATCCAAGACACTCTAAGGTAGTCTAAACACTCAAAAGTAACACACACTACAAAAGTCCCTAGAAGATAAGACAAGCAAACACTAAATTAATCGGAAGAACAGTTACAACAACCAACACTAGAGCAACTTACCGGTGCAAGTGCAACTCAAACATGGAAGCACCCTACGGGTATGCTCTACAAAGCATGGCCTGATGTCTATCCTAAGTACCTCGGTATACCCTCACAGTCACTTGTGTATGTCCCTAACAAAGATTGGCAACTAGGTTGCCAACACGCAAACAGTTACCAGGCGAGTATAGTCGAAAGTCGGGTAGACCACAATGAGCAGGGTATCGAGCTCAAAACCTGTCAAGGGTATTGAGAGAAAATGGTTCGAAAGACAATTGAGGACCTCGAATGGATTCAAGACCCACGAAGCCCCGTGGCAAATGCAAACGACGGAATCCCAAAACAAGCCCTCTATATGTGTTCTCCACTACGATTGGTTCGGCTTTGGAGGGGTTATCTCCGCTGTTTCCACACGTGACCTCATGTTTATCCCTTGTGTTAGAGGGGGGCCCCAGATAACTTTCACGAAACTGGACTTAGAAACTCCCTATCTCAGACTCCAATGTTTGATTTTAAATGGCCTTGAAGAGTTTCCTCTCTAACCTAATCCAAGGCCCTAGTCCTGAACTAGTTTGTGAGCCCTACAAACATAAAAGTCTAGTAGATTTTAAGTTTAGTGTTACTTTTATGGCTTTGTCTTACGTCAAGGGATATGAGGGTGAAACTGATGATGTGTAAAAGACAAAAGCAAAAAATGAATGAAAAAGCTGGAAACAAAACTTTTACTGAATGCAAAATTTCAACAACTTTTCTAAAGAAATATTTTTAATTTTTTCTAAGATTTTGGACATCAAACTCAAAGGAATTTCACTCGACTACGAGCTACTTATAATCTAAGTGAACTACAAAAACTTATGAAATAAAAGACTTTTCCTTAGCTAATGATGCAAAAACACACTCTTCAACCAAAGAAGAAAATGAAAAGAGATTTTTTATTTATTTAAATGCTAGTAAAGCAAGAAAGGGAAAATACCGACAAGCAAAAAAGCAAGAAAAACAATTCTGGCCTAAATCACAGATCACAAAGAATCAGGTAAAAAATCACACACTAGCAATTTTAAAAACAATGACTCTCACACTTGTCTAAAAACCTTAAATTTTATTTTTATTTTTCTGACAACGTTTTAAATGAGAAAAAGCAAGCTAAGGGTAAGATTAATCCTAAGCTACTGACTGCTCACACAGAGATTTGAACACCTGAGACAAATAATTCTTATCAAGGGAAAGGATGACTGCCTTACCCTCAACAAAAAATATTTTGTACAAGCACACAACTGTCACTTTAACAACACACGTGCGAACACACGCTGAATATAAACAGAGTGCATGTACATGGGGGCTGACCTTGTACAGGCCGCATGTATATGTAAACTCTGAGAAAAAATGGAAACAGACAGACCAAACCAGGAAGAGACCACTGATATTGATAACCAGGATCCCTTGAAGGCTTGGACACTCTTTCTAATAGAAAAAAAAATAATGGAAGGAAAAAATAATAAGGTGAAAAACAATCTAAGATAGGACTGTTAGCAAATAAGACTTAGACAGAATTTCATAAAACCCCTGAGAATGTGTGATTCTGACAGGGAAGAGGATGACTACCTCTGAGGTTCTCTGAACTCTACACGCTACTGCTACCTCTATAGCGAGCATTCACACGCGGGCTGTAAGAGGATAGGGCGCAGGTACACGCGTGTAGACCTTGTGTAGGCCACGTGTACCTCTATGGGTCCTGAAAAACATAGTCAAGCAAAAGTCAGGGAAAGATGGTATGGAAAACTAGACTCCCTACTAGCTCAGACCTTACAGAAACAAAAATAAAAGACAAGCAAGAAAAACTAGTCTTTAAACTACCCAAAAACTAAATAAAATTCCAGGAACCCTAGAGATTCTCCCCAGTATGGTCGCCAATTCTGTTGTTGGGAAAAACACCCTATGGACTAGCAAATAGAGTTTAGACTTTGCATGCAGAGATGACTGAATAGAAATTACTTTCTACCTTCATCCATAGATTTAAATCCCCTTTTCTTAGTAAATGCATGGAAAGATCAACCTACCTTGTTCCTGGTGTTTGATGTCGATCCTCCGTTGAGCTTGATTACTTGTTTGCAATACTCCTTCCAAAGCTGACCTGCATTCAAGACAAGAAAAAACTATGCATGCATACTACTTATATACTAACGGGTTAGAAATTAAACATAAACTAATCAAACCATAAAAAGTTCATGAATTGGGACGGGCAAAGCATTCTCTTTATTACTTAAAATGAGTCAACTTACAAAAGTTGAGACCGACCACTGCTCCTTGAACCTGATCCTGGGATCCTCTTCTTCTGTCCTTCAACTACTTTTCTTTAAATCTCCTTTGGCATTAGGAAAGACTAAAGGGTTGGGACAATGGGAATACGTAAATGGGCAGAGTTTCTTTGCTATATTTTTCCTTCTCCAAATGATACCACTACCCCTTCTTTTATAGGCTAGAAGGAGCTAGGTATTTGGATGAACCCTCGGCCATGCATGGCCGGGAGTTTCAGTTAACTCACCCATAGCTTTTTTTTCCGTCGGAAAATTTCCTTTTTTCATGCTTTTGTCGGTCCATGCGGGTTGTTTTGGGTCAGCCAGTGTGTACACGCATGCAGTCATGAGTTAGGGCACAAGGGCCTTTATTCAAGAGGATTTTCAAAGAGTTGTTCAGTAGTGTTTTGGCAAAGAAGAGATATGAGTTGGCCTGATTCCAGGTAAGCATGTGTGGTGCAATTTAGGGTTATAATAATCACATGTAGATCTTGCCTGGATGGTGTAAATATTTGATGTTGTATAATAATACTAAACAACAAGGCTGGAGAATTTTCTAGCTTATGTTTCAATCGTTCCATACCTTTTATCGTTCTTTCTCAACAACTTGACTGAAACCGACCATCATATGATCTTATTCGAGTTCCATTAGTTCATTTAACTAGTGCTCAAGGGACCGATCATCAGTCATTTGGGCGGTGAGGGCGACCCGAAGGCTTGGAAGAACAAATTCGAGTGGCATGACCGCTTCTTTGCCATATACCAGTCGAAACAGTGTGGACTTTGTCAACCTTTTGCAAGTGGTTCAATAAGACCATAAGACTGCGAGGATGTGTTGGTCCCACTCATCACACTGCACATTGAAAATGTTTGTTAGAGCATGTTATAAAATTATTTTGAAGGCTTCGACTATGCTGTTGGCTTGAAGGTGATAAGGGGTTCTCTTCCGATGATGGATCATGAATTTCTAGGTATGTTGTTGAATGGTTTCATTCACAAAATGTGACCCCTCATCACTCATCAACACCTTTGAAAATCTAAATCTGGTGATGATATTCTCAAAGATAAAGCACAATGTTGTTTCTGTTGTACAATCCTTGATTGGTGCTTCCTCGGCCCACCAGGTGAGGTATTCAGTTGTGGTAATGATGTAGCACGTCCCGGTGCGACGTGCAGGAGGATTAATGGGCCCCACAAAGTCTATTTCCCATTTGTCGAAGGGCTCAAGTGAAATCACAGGGAACAACAAGAGCTCATCTCTGTGGTAGGGATTTCCCACCTATTGACATACGTCACAACGTTTGCAGTAGTCTTTAGAGTCTACGAAGAGAGAGGGTCACCAAATCCCTATGCGTAGTAGCCTTACCAACATTGTGGCCTCCAACAATACCTTCATGTGCCTCATATAGGATGGAGTCTCATTCGTGTTTTAAATCACAATGATGTGCGATTCCATCTGCGCCCAACTTATACAATTGTCTGACAATCAACTAATAATCAACATTGCGGGTCACTAGTTGTCTACATTGCACATGAGTAAACTCGGTAGGAGCTTGGCCAGTGATGAGAAATTATGTTATTTCAGTCAATTGATCAGGTGTGGCTTCAACTCAGAAGAGCTGCACATCCGAGAGTTCATTGTCGAGGTTCGTAGTATCTTCCCTAGTCTGAATCCACGATAGATGGTCTAGTCCAACATTGTGTTTGGATGGCTTAACCACAAATTCAAAGTCAAATTCTTGAAACAACAACAACCATCGGTAGATTCGACCACCCAACACTAGTTTATTGACCAAATACTTGAGAGTAGAATGATCAGTGAAGAATTTGAAAGAGGACCTCATCAAGTAGTGGCATAATTTTTGCAAGGCATATACCATGGCCAAGCCCTCGTGCTCAGTTGTAGTATAATTATTTTTGGCTTCGAACAATTTCCAACTGGAAAAAAAACCAGAAGATTGATATTTCCCTCCCCCGGTTGTGCCAGAATGACACCTAACGCAATGGATGAAACATTGACATGGACATGGACATGGAAGAGCTTCGACCAATCAGCGAAAATCAAAAGGGATGCAATAAACCATTTTTCTTTGAGGGTATCAGATACTTGCTAGCATTCATTTGTCCATTCATATTTAATATCCTTGCAAACAACCTTTCCAATGGAGTCGCAATCGAAGCATAATTTTTGATGAAACGCCCATAGTATCCTATATATCCCAATGTTGTGTGCATTTCTCAAACTGAAGTGGGGGCCACCATATCCAAGATGGCGACAATCTTAGTTGGGTCCACGAATAAGTCGTCTTTATACACGACGTGGCCCAACAATATACCAAAGGGTGTATACAAGATGCATTTCTTCAAATTCAAAGAGATCTGTATCTGGCGACATCGATCTAGAATTAGTCGAAGAGCTTGCATGTGTTCTTTTAACAAATTGAATACAGTCCAACCATCCAAGTATATCTTAAGGAACTTGTGGGTAAATTCCTTGAAGGCGGCAAGCACTATCTGAGAAAACACTACATGAGCCTTTTTCAAGCCGAAGGGCATGACTGTGTATGCAAATGATACCCATTTGGTCGCAAAGGTGGTTTTAGCCTAATCTTCCTCTATGATCCGAACTTCATGATATCACGAGAATCCATCCGTGAATGAATATGCTTCTCGACCACCAACATTTTCTAGCACCTCCTCTATGAAGGGTGTTGGGAAAGGGTCATGGACGGAAGATGCGTTCAGACTCCTCAGATCAACACATATGTGAATTTCTCTGGTCTTCTTAGGTTGCATGACCATAGGGATAAACCAATCAGATTCCTCTATAAATAAAATGATCTCGACATCCAAAATTCGATCTAATTCTTTATGCACACTTTCTTTGTACTTAGGATTTAAGCGATAAGTTCTTCTCTTGACTGGTTTTGCATTGGGTTTGAGTTGGATTTTCATAGCTCCCAATGATCCTGTAATGACCTTCATCTTAGAAAATTTTCGAGGAAACAAGTCCTCATACTCTTTAAGTAGATCAAAAACCTAAGTGACCGTCTTCTTACCCCAATAATATTTAATAATGGCCATCTTGGGTGCTTCTTCAGTGCCAATATTGTGCTTCTTGGTTTTTATTGGGCCATTCTAGGCTGGTGCGGTCGTCTCTACCTCCTTTCCCTTTAATACACATTCTCCTTTTAACTCTGTGATCTGGATGTCGCAGGGGTCTTCGTCATGAATATTATCCACATCAATCTTCCATCAATGTACTGCTTCTTTCACTTTTTCCACCGGCTGATGATATGAGGAGATCACCCTGGGGGTGGTGTCCTTTTGTTGTCGATGGAAAATGAAGTCCTTAATCCGACACAACGCCTCTATGTGAGTCAGATCTTCTGTGGTGAAATGAAAATTTAAAAGAAACTAGGAATTCATATGGTTCCACTCAATTATTTGACTCCTAAGTTCCTCCTGAATGTACCAGCTTCTAGGGACCATGTCCATTGTGTGGAAAAATCGATGGACCCATTAGTCTTGAGGGATGTTCTTAGAGATCCAACATCATTCACATAATAAAATGTGTTCTTGAGGGTCCTTAGTGTCCTTATATTGGTTGGCTAGCTCGAATTTAGTGATAGGTGTTGCGCCTCTTTCGTCACCTTAGTGAGCAAAATAGAGGTGCTTGCAAGCTCAGTTGGGTTTGTTGAGTAGGACAGCTGCAAGGAAAAGGGTTATAAAAATAAATATAAAACAACAACTAAGAATTAAACTAAGAAATAAAACAACAACTAAATTTATAAACATAGGGACATAAGGACAAAAGAAACAATGAGACCCATGTCACTAATGATAAGGTTGATATTAGTGAAAGAAAACACCGAGAAGCAAGGGGACTATGAGTCCCTTCTTCATCCAAGGGAGGGCTCTTGGACCCCCACAAGTAAGCTCTTATTAGAACTTTGAAAAGGAAAATGAAAATGGTGAAATAATTCTTTTCTAATCCACTCAAGGGGTGAGATGGATTGCCCCAAAGCAATGATGCAAGTATACTCTTGGCAAGGATAGAAGAGTCCTCAAGAGAATAGTGGCAGCATAACTTTGCTATGAAATTCCTTGAAAAATGAAGTGTATCCATGGCCTTTTTATAACATTCCTTTGAGCTATTGTTCAACTAGTTTGTAGTGTGTAAAGAGGCTAATTAGGGAATTTCTAGGTCTTTGACCAACTATCCAGTCGAATCCAGTCCAGATTTGAGTGTCAAATCAACTTGGAAGCTGACCCARAAGTGGGTGGGAGGCCGACCACTCTCATAAATGCACCGTTTCTCATGTGTGTGGATTTTTGCGACAACAATCGCGCATCGTGCGCATGTGCGCAAATCTTGCGTTTCTGTTTCACGCATGTGCACGCGCGCCCAATGTCTTCATAGCGCCCTTCAATTTTTCACTATTTTGTATAGTTTTTGACCCTTTATGAATGATTTTGTGTTTATTTAGGTCCATGGATGACTTCATAACCATTTGATGATGTTGAATTCTTGTAACCATTTGCGGACGAAATTTCAGTGATAACAGATGCCCCCTGATGGATGAGGTTAGGAGCATACGTATAGCCGAAATCCATCAATGTTTCTTCTACTGAGAGTGTTATTGTAAGAGAGAGAAATAGTGGGATCATCTAGAGCGATCCATTGGAGGAAAAAAGGAACCGGTAGAACCCAACCTTCCATGAGGTGTGTAAAAAATAAACTATGTACAAACGAGGCGAGCATGCCCCATGCTCGTGTCATGTAACTCAAAAAGAGGAATGAAGGGTGGGTGTAGACAACTGTAGCGCCCTCGGGGGTGGTCGTGATAAAGGAAGAAGACAACTCTGTGGATGAACATACTCTGAATAGTAGGTAGTGACAGCTGAAGAAGTATCATGGATTATGTGGGCATTGATAGCCCAACCAAGTTCAGAGGTCTTTGGCAAGTAAAAGAACTAATTGCAATAGTCGCAAAGTAAGACCCATCGTAACATGAGAAAGTGTTGATGTCGAATGTTATGGGGGTCAATGATAGCAGGGAGTAATTGTGGTTCTCCCTGTGCCGTCCGAGATCTCTCATTGGATGGGTAATGAGAATCAAGATACTGTCGCCCTTCTGGAAAACTGTGCTGATGTCGACAAAAAAGGGGGACACGACTCCTAGAAGCAAATGGCTTCATGAAATCTACTAGGTGAGGTTAGGAAGTGTAGGAGGTACATGGATGAAGTCAAGATGTAGGAAGACTCAAGACTGCCCTTGGTTGGAGGATATGTGAGATAAAAGTGGCTGCAACTGTTCAACGAGGTCGAGTGTCAGGGGGACAACAAGACATGGGATAAGTTGTGCCAGAGGCGAGACAAAGTGAAAAATCTTAGAGGGTAGAGGTAAGTGGCCTGTGGGGTACTCTGAAGATATGGACGATGTCGTCAAGGGTGGCTGATAAGTAGTGCCCCAACCAAGGGTGACATGGGTTGCGTTTGGTCAAAAAGGGAAGAAGGGCACCAAAGGTGACGAAAAAAAGGTAAATAATTTGGCATAAGTGTACAAATATAGAAACGGGTGCCCCAATGTGAGATGGTTGGCCCGTGTAGGGCACAATTTGCTCGGAGAACTGGTGGAGGGTGTGGGCCTCATGGGTGGGTTTTTGTATGAGGTAGGTGAAATGAAGAGAAATGTGCAGATGGGTAAACGAATTGTGGATGAAATGGAGGGTTCATGATACTGCAGAGGTGTAGTCCAAAAATAGAACTGTGAAGAGATAATCTCAGAGTCCATTGGGAAAGCTAGCAAAATGAGGAGAAGGAGTATGTGGCTGATTCGCAACATGATGTAAGACTATCGGGACTCCCATCCCTAAAGGGTTGTAAAAAAAAAACAGCATGAGTGTCAAAAGCGCAAAAGGGTGCTATGAATGGGACAACTAATGTGGGTAAGAGTGCTATCGAATGACAGTACTGAAGATGCAAATGGAGGTGTTGGTACTGCAGAGCCGGAAATGAGGATCCTAGAGGCAAATGTCAGAGGGTGTGACTGGAAATGTAAGTAAGATTAAGAGGGAATGACTACATGCCAGAGCTGAGTATATACCTGAAGGGGTTGTGTTGATGTATGATGACCATGTACCTGTACACATGAAAACAAATACCCGACGTGAACAATATCTGAAGAGAATCAAATATATGAGCATGTATTTGATAATTTTGAATATGCACGTGCGTACTTGGTCAGGTTATGAAGAATGATGTCCCAGGGGCTCAGGATGAAAAAAGGCCCATGGACTGTCGTGATGTAGATGACAGGATGCTGATCCTGTGGCTGAAGACGGATTGAGAAATGGATGCCCGGAGCTCCCAGAATGGTGAGTGGAAGTTTGGCAAAAAGGCCTATATATAACTGTAGGGCCCACATTGCCACCTCATTTGTACTTGCTGCTATAGTGACTGGATGAGAAGCATTCAGAGGAGATTTCGAGATTCTAGGAGGATGAGGCAGCCGATCGAGGACCAATGAGCTTCAGGTTACTGGTCGGAGCATCCTGCATAGAATTAGGGTTTCATTTTTTTGGGCAGGGGCTGTACGGAGGGCCGTACAAAGGGTTTAATGAGTGTGGGCCCCACGTGCACGGGCAATCTGGAAGTAGGTGCGCACACATGCGCGCCTTCCCACTGGATAGGCGCACATGGGGGCACTGGTAAGGGGGTAAAGGGCGCACACTATGTGTGTTCCTGTCGGCTGTACAACTGCGCATGTGTGCGTGGCTGTGGATTAGACAGGCGCACACAGGTGCGCCCCTATAGAGTGAACAGGCGCGTCGAAGAGCATGCCTGTGTAGTGAACAGGTGCGCACATGTGCACGCCTGTGGAGTGAACAAGCGCCCACCTATGCGCGCTTGTGGGTTAAACAGCCGCGCCTTGGAGGCAAGGTTGACGGGTGTAAAACTTATCTTTATGATGTTGTTGATGGTCCATTTGGCTAATTTAGGACGGTTTTATGTGGTTGCAGGTGAGCATTGTGCACGATGCCGGTTGGTTGGCGAGAGCGAGATTGGTCCCAGCTGCGAGACATTGTGGCTATTGAGGAGCCAGGTGTACGTGCGACTTTGGCAGCCTGTGGGCTGCTGAAGTTCTTTGAGTGCCCGTTGATACGGGCGCAGGAGTATCTCCTGCAGTTTATTATCTGGATGGGGAGTCCAGACCTACATTGCTTCATAGTGCGGGGAGAGCAGATTGCCTTCACTACGGTGGAGGATGTATACTTTTTGATTGGGCCCCCATTTCGGGGAACGCCCCTACCGGTGGAGTCGGTATTACCGAGGGATCTTGCGCTAGCGACAGTTGGCCGGAGATACTATTCGGGGCCACACTTTATGTCTGGCACTGTCGTGAGCATTGGGGCGATGGATGTCCTGGCGCATCGCTGCATAGCAGCGATGATTGTGAGAGTTTATGGGTCACTGGTGACGTAGCAGATCAGTGGTGGCTAGCTGATGGTGATGGAGAGAGTGTTGGCCGGTGAGCACTTCGCCTGGGGGCTTACGCTACATGCTAGGATGGTGGGGCAGCTAGACCACTGTCGGTCCATGGATACTGGAGAGTTTGCCTTCAGGTCCATCCTGGTGGCATGGTTTCTGCAGAGGGTGCCTATGTTGCGCCCTAGGATTTTATTGGGTGCGCCTGGGGCATGAGAGCCACGACTAAAGCGGTGGTCGACTGTTTTACTTCACCATGGTGGTGGCGAGGGCGACCACTTCTTTACTGCTGAGGCGACGTAGGTGTGGCGGTAGATGCTGCAGGTGATATTACTGTACCCCTATGCCGGGGTTGACTTCCGGGAGGATCCGGACATGGTGTTGCCTCCAGGGGAGGTTTTTGACCATCAAGGTATGTTGATGATTTTGATATATATGTTTTTTGTTTGAGATAGCATGATATATGTATATGATATAGATGCGGATACTATCTGTTGCTTGTTTGTATGTGCAGATGTGGCACCTCGCAGGTGCTGTGATGACCGAACGATTACCTCCAGGGTAGGAGGGACCATTAGGGGGTGGGAAACCACCGCCTGAGGGAGGGGCAGGCGGTGGTGCTCTAGAGGCACCCTGAGTGGTGCTCTATGTATTGTTGTATTTTTTGTATATAGGCTGGTGAGCCCATTTTGTACCGAGGTGCTTCACTAGCCTGTGGATACTTGTATTTTTGTATGTAAACATTTGGATGGCACTATAGACCGTTCGATATATACATGAGTATACATTTTGAGATCTATGTGGTGTTTACATGTGTTTTGGTGATGTATTGATGATGTCTAATCTATATATGTTGTGACAGGTTTTTGATATGTTATGTATGTGTAGAGGTAGCTCGATGTGATATATGCCAGTCTAACACAATATTAGCTAGGTTATTTGTAATTTGATTCAACTGCCTTGGAATATGTGTAAATGTAATGGAATCAAAATGTCAAGATAAAAGTCTAACCTACAGGTATTTGCGAAAGAGGCAAGGATCGTGTACGCGGTACACATTGTTGAGCTGGAGAACGACTAGTTGAGAGTCGAGAAAGACGCTAAGGTGACAAATACTATGATGCTGGGCATTGACCAGGAGGCCAATGATGGCAGTGTATTTGGCTTGGTTGTTGGTCGCTGAATCCAAACATATGCCGCTCGAATGGAACATTTCATGTGAGGGGGTGTAGAGAGCCCAAGTGGTCGAAGCAAGATTTTGTGTCCAACGGCTGGCGTCGTCGACGTAACTGATGTGGTAGGCCGGTGGAGGAAGCATCTGTCAATAGGACAAATGATAGTTTAGACGTGAGGGATGGAAAAAAGATTAAAAGTACTATAAAAGAAAATAACCTAAAGTATCCTGACTACGTTTAAGCATAAAATTTCTTTAAGTACAACCCATTGACGGGTTCTTTGAGAAAGAGGCCGTCAGGAGAGGCCAGGATGTATGTGCCTTTGGTGAGGCAATGTTGGATAATGTATAGGCCATGCCATAGTGACTCAAATTTTCCATGGCCAAAGGTATCATGAGCGATATCGTAAGCCAGGACGAGGTCGCCTTCGCGAAATGAGCGAAGGTTGACATGTCGATCAAAGGTAGCCTTTGATCATTTTTTAGCTGCCTCATTGTTCTGTAATGAAGATCAACGATCTTCATCCAGAGACTCTAAGTTCAGCAAGTGCTGCTCCATTGGAGCAGTGTCGGATAATAGCTCAATTGCGGTGCGTAGGGTGGGAATTTTGCACTCGATGGGAAGAGTGGCCTCAACCCCATGGACTAGATGAAATGGTGTGAAACCAGTAGTTGTTTTCACAGCCGTACGGTAAGCCCATAGCTTAGAAAATAGCATGTGATGCCAATTGGTCTTATGTTTATTAACCGTGCGCTGTAACATGGTCTTGATGACCTTGTTAACTGCTTCGACCTGTTCGTTAGACAGAGGGTAATATGGTGAGGCAAACTCGTGAGAGAATCCTAATCGAGATGAGAGTTGGACGAAAATCTCATTCTCGAAGTGTTTCTCGTGATCAAAAACAAGTTGGAGTGGTACTTCGAAGTGAGATATGACGTGGTTAAAGAAAAAACGTGCTGTGGTGTCAGCGGTGTTGTTGAAGGTGGGCATAGCTTCTGCCCATTTGGTGAAGTAATCGACTGTGACAACAATGTATTTGTGACCATTTCTAGAGGGGGGATTACAAGTCATGAAGTCGATGCCCCATTTACAAAAAGGGCCGGCCGTGATGACTGGATGGAGAAGAGCAGGTGGTGCTCGGGCTGTGTTGGCGTAAAGTTGACATTGCTCACATTGTTTCACGGTGTGAATGCAATTATGAAACAAGGTAGGCCAAAAGTAACCAGCTCAGATAATCTTCTGAGTAGTGGATATTCCAAAAAGATGGCCCCCACATGCGCCGTTGTGGTAGTCGTTCAAGACTCTATCGACCTCGTCAATGGTCAGGCATCGACGAAGAATGGTGTTGACCCCTCACCGGTATAATATATCTTCGATGAGGAGGTAGCGGGGGGCCTGGTGGCGAATACGACGATGATCATCTTGTGAAAGGTGGTTACCAAACTTTTGAGTTCGGAGGTAGACGAGGAGGTTGTCGTACCAAGGATCATCTGAAGTGATGTAAAAGAGTTGTTCATCGGGAAAGCCGGTATTGACGGGGGCACTAGTTGTGTCAGAGGGTAGAGCCGTGACAAGTTCGGCAAGAATGAGGGATTTCTTGCTCTTGGGTGTTGAGAATTCAAGATTGTACTTTTGAAGGATAACGATCCATCGAGCAAATTTCCCGTTAATTTGCTGACGACTGAGCAAGTATTGCATAGGGTTGGAATCGACTACAACCTTAGTTGTGCGAAGCAGAATGTAATGACGCAGTTTCTGGACTGCGAGGACAACTGCAAGAGCTAGTTTCTCTTCGTGTTTATACTTCAAGGGTGGCCCTGAGAGGTTTTTACTAACATAATAAATGACATTCTCACGATTGTCATCACCTAGCTGAACGAGAACTCCTGCTACTGAAACAGCTGATGCTGAGACGTAGAGGATATAGTCACGATTGTAGTCAGGTGCACTAATTAAAGGGGCGTTGGAGAGCGCCATTTTAATATTGTCAAATGACTATTGGGCATGTTCATCCTGTTATAACCCTATAATTCATAGGATCATCTTTTGACTGGAAATTTTTCACTCTGGGTGTATAGGTTTGCAAATAATATTTCATCTCTGCAAATTATTTTTAAGGGAAAGTAGTGCACAAAATCCACATAATGCACTTATCCTAAGTTTTGGAGAAAATACGACTTTGCGCTCACAGAGTAAAGACAACACATAAATGAACGGTGGAGAGGCTGGCGCATAGATCTACGGTTGAGATTGAATTTCGGACCCCCCCGACCATTATGCCTTTAACGGTGAGGGGGGGGGGGCTCCGGAATGGTGATTAAAAGGTGTGCACAGATCTACGGTCGTCATGGCAGTGCGCAGATGGACGGTCTACAGGTGATTCCAGACCCCNGGGGGGGGGGGGGGGGGTCCGGAATGAGGCTGTTTTTCGGCATGCCCTGTCCAACATGTCATCCATCCGTTGCATTTGACCTCCTCCACTCCAAACCACTTACTGTTTACCACCCTTCCAACTTACTACCATACCGCTCCTGCATCGTGACGTCAACCTCCATTATCCCGCCATCTCACCCATTCACGAATAAATGAACTTAGGATTAAAGCAAAAATAACAATAAGTTAGTTAGATTAAATAATAATAATGTCAGTATAGTTAGAATAGGTTAAACTAGCTAATAAATAACTAGGTAATAATTAATTAATTATTAATTAATTAATTAATTAATAATTAAGTTAAAACCTAAGTTAGTAATTAAGGTTATTTTTTGGATTAAATAAAACATTAATAAAAAACAAAAAACATATACAAAAATAAAATAGATAACAATTAAAACATAATAAAACAAAAATTAAAAAATAATATAAAAAACAAACATTGACTAAAACAAAACAAATATTAAAAAACATACAAACCAAATTAAATATACAAAACAAAACATAACACATATGTAACATATAACATAACACATAAAATATTAAAAATAAAAAAACATAAAAAAATAAACTACCCTAAGTTCTACCCCACCCAACTCCCGCTCACATTTACCTCCACGTACCTCACTCCTGCTCACGTCACACTCCACTCACACCTTCACACATCCCGCCCCCATCCAAATCCATGCATCTTATAAAACCTCACGCCCCCCATCCATATCAAGCATTTAAATCAACGCACAATAAAAATTCCGGACCCCCCCTCACCATCCGAACTTTAACGAGAGGGGGGGGGGGTCCGGAATAATGGTTTTGCAAAACCACCCCCCCTCCACGTGGCACCTTCCTATTTCTGCAGACCCCCCCCCAAAAAAACTGCTTACCACCTCAGGGGGGGTCCGGAATACCGCTTTTCCGAAAACAAAACCACCTTTTTCAATTTTTGCCATTTTTTGCCTATTCATCACGTCTTCTTCCGAAGGGGATTATGGGAAAATGAAAACAAATTTTCAAAAAACGAGAGAGGTTTTTCTCCATAACGGGATGAGGAACAAAAACCTCTCTCAGTTTTTTCACAGATGCCACTAGAAGAGAGAATCAAAGCTGTCTTTTAGCCTCTTTTTTCGCATTTTTGGTTTATCTGTTACAGTCCCGATCTTGCAGGAGCTGTTACGGCCAGCTGGAGGAGAATTCAGAGAAACCGAAGGAGTTTTTGGTCCAAAACATGCCCATATACAATAACCTCCTTTAGTTTTTTCCCAGGTATCATCATTGAAGAGAACCACACGTCTGTTCAGACCCCTTTTTCGCAGAAAACCGGTCCAATTTCCATGGCGGACAGTTCCAGAATTTGTGGGTTTTGTGGCTATTTTTGGCCTAGATAGTTAAAACCGACTCTCACAACTTGATGGGGAGACCTCTCCTATTTATAGAGATGATTTTTAATGTAAAAGGGTTGGGATCATTCGAGAACCATGATTGAGGTTTTATAAAGCAGCTCACAGAGTCAACTGTAGTTTTTCATCAATTCAGATAATACAGTCACAACAGTTACATGATTCTTGTGTAAAGTATATTGGTGAAGTGCTCCTCCAGTAAATTGTTTTCTTTGTTTCCATATGTTTTCTTTCCTTATTATACGACAAAAATTTATGAGCAGAATTTGTTGCAAGATACACTCTGTTTCTGGCTGCGGATAATATTAATGTTTTCTTTTGATATTCAGTGGCAGAATTCTTCATTGCTCTGTTGATAAATTGATCATTTCTTTTTCCTCCTCTTTCATCTCATTTAATTTTACCAGATCCAGTAATTTGCCTACCTTGCCTTGTAAATCTTTCTGTAGGATTTTTTTTTGATTAAATCTCAGTTTGTGACTCCATTGCCCATGGTTCCTTTTTTCCCTGCTCCTACCAGAAAATCCATAAACAAACCCATGTTCTTCGTAGCTAGCCTAATATTCTCTTCAAACAAAGCTATATCAGACAGAGAGATCCTTCTCCGAGTCTTGGAGGGATAGATCCAAGACTTGAAGTGGTTTTGAAGTTGCCTCTGTGACTGCCTCTTCAGCCTTGGGAAAATTACAGAGCGCTAACACATCCCAGTGAAACGGGATGTCATGTCGTAGTAAGTGAAGGAAACTGTGTACGTGAATGACATAGTCTGGGACAAAGCACCATAGAAAGTTAGCCTTTCCTTGTAGGCTCTGAAGTTGATGTAAATTCCGGGGAGGTGGAATTTCGGTGATAGCTTGGAATTTGAGGGGGTCCACGATAATACTTCTTTGGGAAATGATGAAGTCGAGGAGGCGCCCTATGGTGACACAGAAAACGCACTTGAGGGGATTCAAGCGGATGTTGTACTGACAACACCGTTGGAGGATGATTCACAAATCATCAAGATGTTGGGTGTGTTACTTGGATCGAGCTGTGAGATCATCCAAGTATGCAAGGATGATATGATCCAGGTCATGAAAAATGTATGTCATAGCCCGTTGGAAAATTGTGCCAACATTCTTTAAGCCAAAAGGCATGACACGATATGCAAAAGTACCCCAAGGAGTAGTGAATGCAATTTTGTACTGATCGACTGGGTGAATTTGAATTTGATTATAACCAGAGAAACCATCCATGAAGGATAGAGCCTCGTGGCCTGCGCAGTCGTCGATAATTTGATCGATGAAAGGCGTTGGAAAGTTGTCTTTGGGACACGTGTGATTGAGATCACAAAAGTCCGTGCAGACGTGGATAGTGCCCTATTTTTTGTTAATGGGTACAGGGTTTGAAACCCATGATGTATAGGCGATGGGGTAAATGAACCCGACAACATGTAATTTGTCAATTTCGGCTTTGATGGCTGCTACTTTGGATGGGTGTAGCGGTCGTTGTTTTTGACAAACTGGTGCAATGTCAGGCCAGGTGTCAATGTGATGTTCGACGATGGAGGGATCGAGGCTAGGCATTTTCGCGTATGACCAAGCAAAAATATCCTGATATTCTTGGAAGAGGGCTTTATAGGCGGTGATTTCTTAAGGAGTGCAAGCAGCTCCAATGGTGATTTCCTCGACGATGTCATTTTTGATGGAAATGTCGATTTTAATGGTCGGGGAAATGTTGGCCATGTTGCCTTCTTCAGAAGAATCAGGGGTAGGAATGGGGTTCTTGAACCAGTCGATAGGCCATGATGGGATATAATCCTTGGTTTTGACTCCGTAGATGGGGTGTTTGTTAGGAGGCGTGGAGGCTTCCTGTGGAAAGAAGAGTGCACAGTGGTGTAGCGCATCCCATGGGTAGTCAAGGTTGTTTAACTCTTCAAGTATTTCCTTGTCATAGTGGAAGTGACGGGAATACAAGGGGTCATGAAGAGTGATATCAGTGAATGTTGTCGTGTGGCTTCCCCCTGGTGATGAAGAAGCAGGGGGAACAACACAAGGAGATGGTGATGGTTCGCTTGACATAAACCAAATATTGAAGTAGTGAGGAGTACCCGTGGTAGTTGGGTGTAAATTGTCTGTAGGGAAATGAGCTGGAGAGTTTGGGGGATTGGGGGGTGAATCCTCAGATAAGTCATCTAAGAACCATGGAGGCGTTGGAAGGGCCTCAGGTTCGGGAGAAATGACATGAAGAACCTCTAATGACGAGGTAAGGTTAACTATTGACTCTGTGGGTCTATGAAGCAAAGTCAATTGGTGTTGCGTATATTCAATGATCATAGGACACTGGTATGTAAAGTGATCTAATGATTCACATAGAGAGAAATGGCATCACATACGTTCATTGACTGAAGTGGTGACATAACGGATGTCAGTGATGTTTGTTAAGGATGACGTAGTGGGAATGGGGTTGCTCTGGAAGCTTTGGCGTACTGCGTCTAATGTCTGCCGAAAGCGTGGTAATGCTGGGCAATGGTGGGTATAATGGCCATATTCTGAACATATAGCGCAAGCAAATTTGGTTCACAACCCTTTACTACTTGAAGGGGGGGGGGGTAGCGACAGTACCGACGAGCGTTGAGGGAGTTTGATTGAGTGGAATCAAATTCCGTAACTTTGGTAGGGATGGGAAGTTGTTGGTTTGGTGTCCATCTTTCTCACATAGTGTGCAAGGGGGTTGGATGCGTGGAGGAAGTGGATATGTGTTAAGGTCCTAACCCGCACATAGGTAGATCAATGTATTCGAATGTAATAAAGGTCAATATTAATAAGGCCTTTCAATAAAATAGAATAAGGTGGATGTAAGAAGACCTAATAGAAGCTTCTGCTTCTAGAAGGATCTTCCTCTCGATGCTTCTCTTAATAAACATATTTAGTATAAATAAGGGGCGAGGGTATGTGAACCCTAGCTTGGAGATTATTGTAACAGAGCTCTGCTCGACTGGAGGTTGCCCCCTCGAAGAGGCCTGTGAACATTGCTTTCTGAATCAAAGTGCTTTTCTATTGCTATTTCGTATATCATATCTGTGTATAGTGAAGATTATGCTGGATATTTTACTGTTATTCTGCCATTTCTAGCATTTTATTTCTGTTCTACATATTTTATATATCTGGTATCTTGCAAGTGGTATCAGAGAACTTTCCTTGGCAAAAATTGTGGGTATTTTTTTTCCAGGGTAGAGACGTATTCCGGCGTCTTTAAGCCACAAAGATCTGTTGTTACACGCATAAACATGAGGTTGAGGGATTCATACACGCAAGAAATACAAGTGGTTCTTAAGCGCACATCTGTTGGCCACCCTTGTAACCCCTGTTGGTACCCCTTTGAGTGGTAGCGCATCAGAAAACACCTGTGTACGGATCGACCTAGATTTCCTAAAGCCCTCTTTAGATAAACCTATCGGCCGCCGGACTGCTATAGTGTCACTGAGAACAACACTCGGGAAGATACTCTCTAGTACCTGGGTAGTCGGGTAGTACGAATAAGGGTACGATCTATCCTCCTTAGTTAGTGCCCTGAGATATTGGGCCAAGTACAACTGTTGGACCATTCATGTATATCAGAGAGCTATAGCACAGGGCAAACCCTTGTCTGTAGAACCCTTGAATACCTAACCCTTGGGGAACATAAATAACAACATAAACAAATTAAACCGACGAGATCTATTGACATGCAT